>OY848918.1:18209124-18292212 GCA_963693285.1 Xestospongia muta
AAATGAAAAGAGTTGGGGAGAGAGAGAAAGAGAGAATACAAAGTTATGGATAGAATAACATAAAAGAAATCTCATGACCAAATCAATTAGAATACACAATTTACAAGAATGACACTGTTACATATAATAATTATACTATTAAAAGAAAGATCAGACTTTACCTTATATGCAGAATAGACAATGTTGTCCATGTAAACCACACCCACAACTTATAATACTGTCAGTCCAGCTCGTAATTAATGTCCTCTGTTTAGCATGACTCAAACTATGAGAGAGAGAGAGAGAGAGAGAGAGAGAGAGAGAGAGAGAGAGAGAGAGAGAATACAAAGTCATGGATAGAATAACACAAACAAAATCACTTGACCCAAACAATTATAAGATTACACACATTATATAGCTAGCATGCGTCAGCAAAATCATTTGGAGAGTCTATTATGGACAGTACAACCTTTTGTTAGATGATAGATTGGGTCATTTAATTACATCTAAACTGTTTAGTAGTTAAGATAAAGTGAGTCTAACAATATTTATTAATAGCATTTGAAATATATAATTTGTTAAAGTTTATAAAATTTTTCCAAATAACCAAATAAGATTGTTCTTTTAATTAATTCCTGCTATACTACAGTATACATGTAAGTGTTAGTTCCAATAATCTATGAATACTATCTCAGTTCCACCCACAAATTGTACACAATATATGAATATCAGTAGATAATGAAATATTGAGTTACAATAACAAATGAATATATTTTAGTTCCACCTCCCAATATTGTACAACACCATTATTATTATACATATCACTGACATCTTTACATTTTACATAGAATTATAAATATTATGTTAAATTCATCAACAAGTGGTGTATCATGTCTATTTGTTGCAGTATAATATACCATAATTAGCTTTTATTTTGTTATCAAAATATTTGTTTCAAAACATTTCGCGTTACTAAATTTTCCTCCTACTCTTAGTAAATGAAAGTTTTGCTAAAGTGAAATTTTTACATAAAGGCGAGACCACATGTTGTAATGGCACAAGTAATGGATAAAGAGGTGAAGTGCCCTGTTGCATAAGGGGATACCATGTTTATAAGGCCATCAGGGATGGTTTGTAATAGTTCTTGAAATAATTTCAAATACTCAACTCTGATATCTCAATGTCTTCAATAGACAAACATGTGGCATTTATGTACCGGTTATTCTAAATATTCGTCATTCCAATTTTTCATTACATAAAAAACTCCATTAAATAGAAATTTAGATTCGCAAATATTTTAGGGTGAAACAAAAATATTTCACAATGAAAAAAAGCTAATTATGGTAATTAAAATAAATGTGAACAGAAAAGACAAGTATTCAAGCATGTTTTAGTTATATAGAATCTGATAGTGGTAATTTTGATGCTGCAACTTTTCATTAGATATGTAAAATGGTTAAAAATTAAAGTATTGACAAAGCACTATTGTAAATGATTACAACTAGCATTGTTACAAGATAAAAATTGCAACTTTTAATCGGTACACTTCCTTGTAAGCTTTAGATATATAATGAAGATTTGCACCATGTGAAATTTCCTGCTATACAGTATACTGATGTTAAATTGTATATATTGTAGGTCTGCATTCACTGTACATATTTAAGATAATACTATACATAGTACACCAGGGGTTCATACAGAGAGGGAAGCCCTAGGATATCCCACCAAGGATGCTTTCCCCCCCAAGAATTTCTAAATATATTTATTATTTATAATTATTTAAGTCAAAGTTCAATATCCCTATAAAGTCAACATCTATTAATGGAGGTCCTTCTATTGCAACCTTCATTAAATGTTCAAGATTTTAATCAGCTAGGTGACTATGTAGACGTGTTTTTATCAGTTTTAATAAAACATGCATATATAGTACAATACTGCATGGGACATAGGAGGAGCATTGACCGAATTTTCCCTCCCAAAGTTAAAATCCTGTATGAACCCCTGGTCACTATAAGTATATGTGTTGTTCTAATTATAGATATTTAGAGTTGTAAAAATCCAAAGACTATTTTGACAATACTACTCTTACTATAAGGAAATACATGTACTATGCCTGGAGAGTCAATAGAAGCTATGAGGTTACAATTACCAATCAAATGTGCTCAATACTATGTAGAAATTGTAATTTCTGCAGGTTATCTGTTACTCTACTAAAGTCTTACATCATTACATGAATGTAAAATGAACATGTTATTATAGTATAATATGTAACATGTGGTCCAATACAATGTTAGGTACTCATGCACGGTTTACATACTCAGTGGAAAAGCTGTGGTTTCATTGATAATGACAAATAACTATCATTACTTGTACTTCTTAAGAAATACTCCAATGTAAAATGTCATCATACCATTATTGGTCACATAACGTCAAGCGATATCATGTGAAAGTCAATAGACAATATATCTCAGATATGATATATGTATAATATATAAGGTCATAAACAACAATCAGATAATACTGGACTTTAATTATCATAACATTATCACACGGCATATGATATCATGACAGTCTTGTGAAAATCATATGATACAACACAGGAATGATAACATGACAATCATTTTAATGTCATCAATTAACTTGTACTTACTTGTTTGTACTAAAGATTGAAGTAGAGTGTCATCAATATATTCTCACTTGATATATATTACGTTAAGTGGACCAAACATAAAACTAACAGTGCATTACATGATAGTAAAACCTAAAAAATGGATAAGTGTGAATAGATTGTGATAAGGTTGACACCCAGACCCTACTTCAAGGGTTTTGAGAATCCCAAAATCCAACCATCTGTAATTAATATGTTATGTTAAATGATGCTGATTTTCATTTTAGTGTCTGTGTCTGATTTGGTACTTGCAAGCAGGGAAGTGTTGTTATCTCTGTAATTGCCATTTTGTCTATAAAGTTGTTCAAACTGCTCTATCATTCTTTGCAGCTGCTTCTGCATTATAATAATCGAAACTCTGTATACTTAAAGAAAATTGATACAAATATGTGGTGGACAGAAAATGACTTTTGAGCTAAGGTTGTCATTGGAAACAATTAATGTGATTGATACTGGGAACCATAAGAATTGAAAAATGATTGTGATCTAGAAAGTGGTAAAGTAATTGTTTGCATCATATTTGCAGCAGCATAATCTAATGCTTCTACTTCACTTCCAAAATGTGATCAACTGGATCAGTTAACAAGGACTGAAGAATGACCACTAATTCCATTTACATATTTTAGCATGTCCTTGTTAAAAGAAGCTGTAGGATTTTCATAAACTTGATAAAACATAGTACAATTGTGTGGTTTTTATTATAATTTAAACCTTTTTAACACAGAACATGGTTCTTTCTTAAGAATAATTTGTTTTGAAAGGCACTTGGCAGTCTTTCTTTTCTCATCTATATTATAATACACCTACGTATAACATGTTGCACACATTTATTTGTGTTTATGGCTATAATTACTATGTAAATAAAATATTTTAACTGACAAAACATCTATGCTTTATTGGTCCAATATCAGTTTATACAACAGTTATTAATAGACTAAGTAATTAACATATCTTGCAATGCTTTGAAGTGGAAACTCACTTTATATATGCATTTATGTATATAATTATATTCAGCAAAACCATTTGTCTTTTCTTCAACAATACTGACCTGATCGTACGCATTATTAGAAGTATATCAAGAAGCAATCACTTTCATTCCAACATCAACTTCTTTAAAAATTATTAAAGGACACCTCATCCATTTATATAACAGCTCCTCCCATAGAAGGGAATGCACAGTTGTATGGTCCTAATAATGAAGGAATAAATTCTGGTATTCATGTAAATGAAAAAAATATAAACAATATTTACAAACCTTTATATGCCACTATTGAAGTGCTGAAAGTCAACCACAGAGTGAATTAGATGTAACTTTACAAACTCACTGTATCACTAGAATACTTGATAATATTAATATTTACAGAGTGCATAGAATTATAGGATTAGTCTCGAACAAATACAAACTTGCCAGCAATACTTTATAGTATCTTTGTTGATGATTGCAGCATGTCCACAAATATATATACCTATATAATATATACAGATGCCACGTGCCTGTGTAAGTGCAAAGTTTATTAATTACATTTGTGTGTCAGACGATTCTTTCGGTTGAGGTGACTCTGGTCGATCGTCTCATGGAAGATTCCATTGAATCTGAAATAGGATTACTATCGAGAGATTCATCATAGTTGTTAGAAACATCAAGTCACTATGCAAGTGGATGTGATGCAGAGATCGATCTTACAGCTGCCAGTGAAGAAGATATGAATGTTGAACTTGATTATTACAGCGACTCAAACAACTACTAAGTACATTAAATAGATTCAGTTGACACTTGTAGCACATACCACGCTGACGTAGAACAAGATTTTGATGAAGCAGAAATTGTAGATGAAATGTCTTACTTAAAACTTTTTTTAGGAAAATGCAAAAATTTCTATAAAGAAAGCTATATTATGTTAACTATTGTAAAGTGATGTCATTGTTATAATTTTATATAGGAATCATTTATTTATAATTGCATTAGATGACCTCCTGAAATTAATTTAAAGCTTACTGCTGAAACTCAACTTCTATTTAAGTCAGCTTTTACATTAAGGAGCTATCTGCCTAATGTTAGTTGAAGATCATGAATTATCATGTCATGGAACAAAAATGAAGTAACTTTGTGCAAGATTTATGGGTAAGTATACCTCTAAACAAATATATACCATTTTGTTTATGTTATTATGACCTTCCTTTATTTTAGACAAAGACGTTTGTAGAATGTTGATGAAAAGACCAGCTAAATCTACTATACTTACAGACTTATATGATGGTGATACTAATGATACTAATCTTGCAAATATTTTATTTACATTTAATAGTGATGGAGGTACTCTCTTCACTTCAAAAAAATTGGTATATAGCCATTGTATTTGGTAATAAAATGAATTACCTTCAACAGTAAGTTTAAATTATATTTGTTATACCTTAATTATACATAAACTCTAGATTTTCATCAAAATATGTTCTTTTCTGTGTTGTTCGGTACAGTAAAGACAAACATAATATGCAGAGATTTCTAAAGCCACTTATTGATTTAAATAATTAATAATTTTTATCATCAAGGTATGTAGTATAATGGCTCATGTAATAACATATCTATAGTCTAGATCATAGTCTAGATCTCACAGGTATTGTGGTGCAAGCATTAAAGAGTTCATTACAATATAGAACCATATTTCAAATTTGAACTGTTGATCTACCAGCAAGAGCTATGGTATGTATTCATGTTGTATCTGTTTGGACAGGGGAAACAATACTGTCACAAGAAGTAAACTAGTAATGAATTGCGTGTTATTCTAACATATGATGGTGTTGCAATTGCCCTTACTAAAACTAGAGTTCCAGTATGTTTTTGTGTTATGACTGTTATTATTGATTGTTTTAATATAGGATTTGGGATATAATGATATCATCATCCTTGCTCTGGGAACCATTGCAGGTTTTCTTTTGCTTTACGTTTGAATCTCTAAAGGGTGATTTAGAGAAAATATATCATGGAACAAGAAATATTTGTGAACAGGTGATTTCTTGTATTTTAAAAAAACTTTTTTCATTTCGTCAATATATACTTACAGTCGACATTTAGCTTTTTAGTATCACAGTCATTACCTCTTTAAAAAATTGAATGTTATATGATAAGTCTGAAAGAATGATAAGTATGTACATTAGTTTTGGATTCTATGCATTCCAAATTGATATTGTGCTTATATCATTTTGCAGGGATAAAAGAGCATTTTAATAATATTCTTCAACAATATGGCGAATTGTATTTCAATGACACTATTGACTTGGGTGTAGGTGTTATCTATGGAAGTACAATCATTAAGTGAACCAGAATCTGCTCATTACAAGGTAAAAAATTAGCCACTGCTATATTTTTTGCTAAAGGAAATGTATTTGTCAATAATCATCTAATTTACTCTAGACATCTATCATTTATTCCTGTTTAAGAGGATTATACAGAAATACATCTTTATTAGGAATTTCACGACTCCATTGTTATGTTACAAGACTTTACAATTTTCGTAGTTTATCTATATAAATATAGCATAAATCCTTATATTTGGTAACAATTGCTATTGTTATGATGAAAATATTTAACTAATTTTTATTATGAAACACACAGACTTGGAAGTATTATTTTAATGCATAATTTACATTGCCTAGTGCACATTTTTTGTCAAGGTTCCAATTGTACATTTATCTATAGCACATATAATCTTCATAATACACACAATATCCATTATTATAAAGAAGTTGCAGTCAACACATTTACAACAATTAATCAATTAACAACGGTAAATATAAACTAAGGATCTCCATAACTGTTCTCCTTCATTGTTCTAATAAGAAGTTCATGCTTTGAAATGAGTCAAATATTCTCGTAAACACTAACAACATAATTACTGACTTTGTGGTCTATAATCCTTACATAACACGTTATCCTGGTAAAATAGCATTGACTATTATGTTTGTACCTTTAATATTGCAAGATAAACATTGTAAACCAGTTGACACAAGGTCAGTGTATAAACAAGAATAGAATGTATTAAAGAATATTATTAAGTCATTTCACCTGACTATAAATTTAAAAAGGGAAACAATTTTTCAGACAATTTTTTATTATTAATATTTGCGAAAAGTTTCATTCCACAGACACTGTTGACAAAAGGAATGTATATATAGTGAGGGACATTTTGAGAGCAAGTTGACATCCAGAAATATTATAGCCATCATAGAATTTGATGAAATGTCATCAGCTTAATCCTAAAGCTATCTTTCAGCTGTGTTTAAAATATACCACTGAACGTTTTATTATTATTGTGTAATTAGTTAACAGAGAGATTAAACTAAAGTTATTTTAATTAGGTTATAATTGATTTAGTTATCAGACCTTCCTCGTTAGAAAAAGTGAACAGCTAAGGACATACACATTTCAAAATGTTTCAGGAAGAACTAGTAAGTCTATAATCTTTCTATTACTATGTCATTATCCCTATATATCACTGTGATACTAACTAAACTCCCATAACAGTGTTATTGTATAGACAGAATATCTTTCTAAAAGATGGTCTTTTGGTTATAAGGGCTGTTCTATATACTCACTATACTACACTGCATGATAAATGTCTGTCTTTATAACAGAATCTACAACTGCTCTGGGCAGCTGAAGATGGAAACATTGAAGGAGTCAAATCTGCTATTGAGAAAAATGCTGATGTAAATTATTGTCGACCATTCTCAGTAAGTTATTAAGTATATATCTCAACAGTAAAGCCTATTTTTCATATACAGTGTGTTTCTATTAATAAGATTATAACATCCAATAATTTTCACATCAAAACAAACTGTATCATTATTATAGTGTGACTTAGTTGAGCTATAATGCATGGGATGCTCTGAATTTAGTAACACAAATTCTTGTGTCTTTTTAATCGATTATATTGAATTTTTACTTTTTCTGTCTTCTCTTATTATAAAGTCCTGATATTAGTGACATGTTGTGTACATTTGTTGATCTAATAACAATGTTACTGCATAATTCTAAAAGAGCCAGTTCATATTTATCATATAACGCAAACATTTCAAGAACAATAATATTATGAATATGCTTTTAATGTGACATTTGTAAAATACATTTTCTGGATTTATTACAAGAGTTTATAACACACACACATTCATTTACTCCCTGTTGTCATGAATTTACAAAAATGCTGATAAAGCTCTAATAAACATAGTTTGTTAAAACACCAAACAGAAACCTTGATTATGATTATATCAACAAGTTGTTTGCATAGCTAACTATGGTCCATTTTTATATAGTGACCTTTGGTTTGATGTGTTCCAACATTCCAACATTTGATAACCAACATTGTAATTTTATGTTTATACACTCATAAATAGTGTAGTCAGCAATGTCACTAACATAATAGACTTATGTAAAACTTTTTGTGAATTAAATTAACAATTGTATTAGATTCAACAAATAAGGATAAAATTTTAATACATCAAATATTTATAATGCTGTATCATATTATGGTCTATATTTAATAGTAGAGCATGTATAGTCACATGTCTCCCATATCATGTTAGGCTCATATCTTAATGACTGTTGTAATGTGTATTGGTTGTGGTGATATCTTTGAAATAAGAGAACAGACCCATATTTGATTAACTAGGACTGCCTCATATGATATTTAGAACAGAGTTATGATTGGTAACAAATGATACCAGCCATATCTTTAGACATTCATAATTCAATATAGTAAATGTATTACACTACAATTTTAGACACTTATATATTATTACAGCATGCCCTAAAATTTGCACATACAATTAATTGTAGCATTAGTGAGATTGTGGTAACATGTAGGAAATTACAAGTTTGTTAAATATTCTTCACTCGCCAAAAAGTTTCCTTCCAATGTTTTAATTAAAGGCATGGCTATAGGTAGGAAAAATCATTTGACAAATTTATTTTGTCAACATTTATTTTGATATTTAAAATTGTTATGATCTCTCCAAGATTACCTCTTACAAGTGTTGCTGTGAACATTTCTATGATAATAATATTCATGACCTACTAATTATTCAATTAAGATAATTATGACAATGAATGAGATTAAGTTTTTAAATTATGACAATGAATGATGTTAGGTAATTTTTTTAAGAAGGATGACCTTTTATATTCAGAGGTTATACCAGTATATTGTATATTTTATGATTACTAGCAAAAAAGGAAAAAAAGCAATTCAATCATATTTAGAGACTAAAAATATATTGGTATAGTAATAGAGAGGTATTAGTTAATAAGGACATGTTGGACTTTATTTTGCATAAAAAAGTAATAGTGAGTCATTGGCAACAGCTAAAATTTCATAAAGTATTAGACTAGTCTGGTGTTCCTGTCTCTTTGCTTAGAGAGGATGAGTCTGGAGATAAGAGCATATAGGACTTGTAGAACAGGAATGTGTTTGGGCTTAGAGCATAATTAGAACTAAACTTCTGTTTGCCTTTGTGTATACTGATGCCTTTGTGTATACTGTATAATAGATTAAACATGTATTGAAATATAAATGTCAATAGAGCTCTTCTAATAGTGTAAGCATTTTATAATGTTCATATTGTAATGTTACCAGGTAATATGTGTCACTAAACTATTGATGGTTTGTTATAATCTAGACTGTCTGTCTGCTCTTTGTACATGATATGTTAGTACATGTAAAAGGGGATTGTTACACTAATAGTAATGAAAGGTCAAACAATTATATAAGTATTACTGAATAGTATAAAAGAGAATTTGTCTATTTGGCTCCATCTTATACAAAAAGTTAACTGTAAGTATTACCTGTGACTGTCTGTCTGTTAAGGTTTCGGTTTAAACAAATCTTTTAAGTAAAAAAATGTATTCAAAATGAATTGCTATATGTATACCACATTTATATAATAAATGGATTTGACTAAAATCCTTTATTTTTGCAAACATTGCAAAATTATTTCTTCTCAAAAGGTTTTCTGTATATACAACAACACTACCTTAAGCACCAACAAAGAAATATCTTGACTTTAACATTGTCCAAGTCATTCACATAGATTGTATAACCTTTAACTATTGCCTATTTTATGGCAGTATACTGCATAATGTGTACTAACTTCAAATCTCCTTGTCAAGGGTCAATAACTTTTGACTTATTACTAAGTTAAGAACATAAATTTTGAGGTAATCATACAATTTTGAGGTATTAAAAATTAACTTGTGTTTGAATTCTAAATTTCAAGATTAGATAAAAATCATATTCTTCAATAATTATATTCATAATTGCTATGACTGTGAATATTATTTATTACAACATAGCTGCACAAAGAAGCCACAATTTTTTGCCATATATATGGATGCCTTTGTGTATACTATATAATAGATTAAACATATATTGAAATATAAATGTCAATAGAAGCTCTTCTAATATTGTAAGCATTTTATAATGTTCGTATTGTAATGTTACAAGGTAATATGTGTCACTAAACTATTGTAGGTTTGTTATAATCTAGACTGTCTGTCTGCTCTTATACATGATATGTTAGTACATGTAAAAAGGGATTGTTACACTAATAGTAATGAAAGGGCAAACAATTATATAGGTATTACTGAATAGTGTAGAAGAAAATTTGTCTATTTGGCTCCATCTTATACAAGTTAACTGTAAATATTACCTGTGACTGGCTGTCAGTTAAGGTTTTGGTTTAAACGAATCATTTAGCTAAAATAATATTGTAATATTATTTTCAATGATACAAGAATTCCTATAGAATATAGGAATGTACATATACATGATCTGTTAGTGCATGTATTGACAATACTTGTTGATTTAATGTTTATTGGAATAGAATACTTGTGTTATATACTCTACATTCTCATTATCTCATAATTAGTATAGTTTAGTTAATCATGAAGTTGTTATATTAGACATTATAGTAGTGTTTTCAATAAGTTTTGCATATCCATTTAAATGTTTATACATGTAATATAAGTATACTATAAATACATTTAGCGATTTATACTTAATAATGGATTGAGTGTGTTGTATTACAAGGTCAGCATCTCATTTATAGTCATAGTCTGGCATTAAGTGCTTATATAATAACACATGTCGTTATATAAGGACATGACAGCCTCAGGAGGGAGATTATAGCTTACTTAGTCCATGTACCACATATCAGTCACAACCATAACTGTCATTTCACTGTATTGTAGGGTGTATCTAGTGATATATTCATAATGAACATTATATCCTCATAATGGTTCATGAATACTCCAAATAGTTCATTAACACTTGTCAAACAATGGTAATGACTACATGTAATCAATATTAAGCAATGATGACATGAAGGGGGTTTCCCTATTGTAATATGAATATACCTAAAATAACAAAACAAACACATATCAATGTTGTATTATTATGATAATTTATAGAGCCTGGACTTAGTGAAATAAGATATTAGCTAGATATAATGACACAAGTGCATATTTAGGAGTTCTTACAGTCTTTTGAACATTTCAAGGACAAAGTATTATCTATCAAATAGGCTCTGAGTAAACATATTCATTACATAATTAATTTTAAATAATTTACACAGACTATACAAGCAACACTATTCATTACTGACTCTATGATTTTAGTTTTATTTATTCATTGCTGAAAATTTTAAATCTCGTTATGTGTAACCTGATAGGAGTTGATGTACCTCTTTATAGATACTATAGATGTAATGTCTTGTAAGTACATTAGACCCAAACTTCATCTGTGTAGTATATGATGGCCCAGTCGTTAGCAATTTTGGCTCAGATTTATATTATTTTTTTCTGATATAGTCTAGTACACAATCACCCTATACTGATATGGTCTATTACATAACCAGGAATTATTGTGTATAACAAGCCATCCAGACTAGATCAACAATTTACTATAGTTTAGGTAGAGGACGTATAATTAAGAAGACAATTGGACTATAGGTTTATCTGAGTTCTTCTGTACAGAAGAACTCATAAACTGGATTATGCTAAGTAGACTCTAAAACTACAACAGTACAGGACAATTATACTACATTGCTACAGGACCACTTTGTTACAGGATGATATTACTATATACCCAAAGGACAACCTACTATAAGGCACCACAGAAATATAAATTAATATTAATTACTAGTTGAATTGAAATAATTTTAGTAGAGTATTAGTTCCTATGTTGTTACTAGAACTAAAATAAAGTAAAGTGCTAAATTTACTTTTAGTTCTAGTACAAAACACCATATCAATCTAGTAAATGTCATGTTCCATGTTCAGTATTTCTTATATAATCAACTACCTATGTTACACATGCATCCATGATAACATCAGTAGTATCAAATTTATATCATCACACTATACCTACATTGTTATAACAATTAGTTATGCTGTGATACAATTTAAAGTAGTTGCCAATAATGTGACATAGTGCACCAGTACAGTCTATGTACATGTATTATTTTGTATAGTATTTTTGATGTTGTCTATATCTTTTAGAGATGGACTCCTTTGCATATGGCTGCAAAACATGGAAACACTGAAGTTGCTACATTTTTAATTAACAAAGGAGCTAAACTAGATACTATTGATGAGGTTAGTATAAAATATTTACTATGCTACATACTACTGATTGCAGTGTTAATGTGATCAGCTACCGCATTATCATTACATTTACTTCAACAATAATCAATTACAACTACTTTCCTACAATTACAAGTATCTTTACTACTTGTAGAATGTAAAAGCCATTAGTTAAATACATCAATTTAATTAACCATATTCATTACCCCATCACTACTACATACAACACATAATGTTGTCATGGATACAATATTATGATGTAGCATCTCCTCTTTACAGATGTTAACAAGTTTATATTTATATGTGAATTATTAATATAACCTTTGTGTGTACATAATATTATCAAAAACACAATGTTTGGATAATTTTATGATAACATTTTCTTAAATAAAGTTATACTTCTAATTGTCATAACTGTTGTCAGTTTCTTAACATGGATTACACAAGATATCTTAGTTAACACACACAATTAAAAACATAAAATCAGTCTATCAATATATGAGATGCTCTATTAAAAGCACGTATAAAAGAAAACCACACATAATAACCACAATTTATATGTAACATTCCTCCCCACTTAAATCAACATGTAAAATAGAAAGAATACATTACAACATCATTAAAATTCGAATAGGAGAACCTGGCATAACTCATGTACGACTGACTTGGCTATCTTTTTGATTAAGTGTGTGAAGTAAGTAATCTTGTGTTATCTGTGTTTAGAACGAGCAACTTTAATAATATTGACAACGAGGATTTTATGAAGTTGATATTTGGTCATCTGACTACTTTAATCCCAGGAAAGAGCCTGTCTTTACCAATGAGATGCAAGTGGCATTGTCCTTTTAAGCTAATAATGGAACAAGAAGGTCCCTGTGTTACTAAGCATAGTTGGTTCTAAGAACTATGTTCTTTTATGAAATTTTTGCTGCCAGCTAAACCTAGTGACAGGTTTACTTGCAGAATCAGTTAATGCCTAATGATACCTTAGAGAACTCCACTAATCTTCAATAAGTTTGTAATCCTTCCAATGATTCATTCACATTAATACAATAGTACCGATTCGCCTTCGGATACCATAGTTCCGATGAAACAAACATTGCGAATTTACAAACTATAAACAAGGAGTGTAAGGTGTTGAAGAATAACACTTTTTCAATGAAAGAAACGAATCGACTTGTAAGATGTTGTTACTATAATGATGAATGACGCAATAGACATCAGCTGGGCTCTATAATTTACATTGCAAGATGTAATACTAATAATCTATCTTCCCGTTAACTCAACACCATCGTTCGGTACTGAGTTTGCACAATCACTACTGGAGCTGATGAACGTCCACACATGGTAAACCACAACACTTATGTGCTTATGATAATATGCGTGATAATAAAATTAAAAACAAATATTTGAATAGAAATGGATGACAGACAACTTTTTATTTGAGAAGATGATTTACAGCTTATATGTGATGATGAATATGACTGCCTTGGCAATGTGAGACTAGTCTTAGAACCCCCAGAGCAGTTCAAATCACATTTACAAAAAAGGATTCAAACTAAGAGGAGAGTATACTAGCTACTACAGACAGGAAACTTAGTCATTGGACTTTGGCAAGATACAAAACTCTTTACAGCAATTTAAACAAACTCTCAACTAAATGAAATAGTTGAGGTAATTAAAAAGAAAGTAAAAATTGTGAGAGACAGCTCATGAGTGAAATCCTATGGATACATTGCCTAATTTAGCATACATTCAGTTATTACAAATGCTTAGATTTTTCACTGTCTTCTTTTTTAACCATCTTCTCACAACATAAAAGACTTTCATCTCAGTCTTGTAACTCAACTCATTGGCTCTTAGAATACTTTAAAAAGTGCTGGTTGTACATTGTTCTATTATACCAGCTAAAAAAATTCCAGAGTCACTTCTCACAGAAACCAAACAACAAATTAATGTTACCAATGTCACTACTGCTACACCTAAAAGAAAATAACAAAAGATACTCAATGGTATTGTCAAGATTTTATTATACACTTCTACCACACTGGGAAGAGTGATAACTGTTTCTTACTGTATCACACCAAATATCTTTACATACATACTACTCTTCAACAGTTAAATAAACAAACGAATTTTGTATAATACCACTAGTATTCATACTACAATATATAGACAACCTATATCATACTTGATTGTTCCTACTACTTATTACTCAGGCAAAAAGAAACAGACAAATAGTACACTAATATAGGTCTGAGTTACGTGTAGCTAAGTATAATAGCAGCGCTCGTTGTTACTCCACTGTACTGATATCTTTAGTTTTAATTGAGAGTTAGAAACTAGTTATAGCTTTATTTGAACACGTTATAACATTTCTAAAGCGTCTTCTTCAATTAACTGTTACTTTGCCTTGAGGGAAAATTAGATTTCGTCAACGCGTTATCCCGCCCTCGAAATTGTTTCGTTAAAAAGGGGGTTTGCTAGTGATTCTATAAATTCTCTTTGTTGCTGCATTTCCAAAATATCCTTTTATATGTACTTCTCTTGTTGATAACATAGCCGTGACCTTTATACAAAAAGTACTCTTTCTCCTCATTTAGTAGTTGTAAACTCCATGACTCTGGCTTCATGGTTGAAAATGTTCTATGAATTAAAATAACTTATCATACTGAAATTTATCTTGTATTTATGTACACATTTGCTAAACTTATCAAATTATGTTTTGATTGGTACATGTATGATTGATCCAAGAAGTCAATAGACCTTATGAGATTTAGGTAAGTCTTGCAACTCTGAATTTTGCAATAAGATTTAATCAAATTTTTTAATAATAATAATAATGAAAACTTCAAGATTTTTATTAATTAGATAAACTGCATAAAATTTAAGTAAGAGAACCAAGAAATCCCAATACATGATGAGCTCAACTAATTGAAACAAAACCACACCCAATAATGTCTTGATAGGCTACTTTGAAGCTTTCAGTAATTGTCCTTTACTTATAGAGACATAATAATCTGGTAATTGTAAGTTAGCAATGGCAATTACTTTAATCAAGCAACAGGAAAGATGATTTTACATTAAAAGCTTATGAATATCTGGCTATTGTTTGTAATTTATTATGTGATATTATATTCCAAATGCGAATCATTTTATATGCCTAAAATGATTGTTTAGAAATAACTTTATAAAGTATTTCATATTACTGTAAGATTATTAACTATAATTCTGTTACTTTCTGTAGTATTTCTATGACTTTTATTAAGACAAAGCTAAAAAATTTTTGAGGAGTTAATAATTGTGTTTTTCACAGATAGCTACTCAATCACAAAAACCAAAAATCTATTATAAAGAGTAAAGGCACACTTTTAATTAAACATTGTCTCCTTGTTATGTCAATATTAATAATTTTCAAACTTTGGTATAATGACATAACACAATGAATTAGTCTTCAAATGTGTCTATTTTAATTGTTCTTGGTCACAATGACATAATGGATGTAAGTAGAGTCTGAGTACCAGTCTATGGATTATATACAATATGTGCTTGATGATTTAATTATTGTAGTCATGCATTAACTCATTAGCTTCTCATATTTCTATCTGTTGGTCAGTTTATAAAGTCATTTAATTAACACACTTACCTGGACTGTGTATATGGGAAATATAATACCCAGCAAATGTTAATAATAAATGGCACTTTTTAAATTGTGAAAATTTAAACCTCAAATTTTTGTTATCTCAATATTTAATTACACCAACTACTAATAACCATTACTATTATCTGAAAATACTAATATATCTGTATATCCATGTCCATAATAATGCTTTTTATACAGTCTATATGAAGGTGTTACATTGACTCTGACTTAGGGAAATGGTTGTATGGGTTCTGCATAACAAACAATGACAGAATCAAGATAGCTAAGTAGGCAACACAGCCACAACAACATACCAGAAACATAGTCGTTATAATATTTCTTCAAATCAGTCATATACACTCTAAAACCTTGAAATGTTGCCTGTTTTAGGACAGTCTATTGAAGTATACTAACCTCAAACCACCTCTTCCTGTGTCAAATACCTTTAACATTATTAACGAGTTAAAAATATAATTTTTATTACTTAACACGTCATTTAGTTCACAATTTTAGGATTAAGTGGAAGTTATAATCTTCAACTAAATTCATTAACCACAATGAACACTAATATTTTATTAGAACATACTTGCTTAAAGATAGCCGTAAATTATTTGTCCATGTATATAGACACCTTAATGTATACAGTATAATGGATTAATGTATGGAAATATAAATATCATTATAAGCTCTACTAGTCTCGTCCTCAGACGTACTCGCAAGCTAAAGTAGATCTGGTCACATGGGTTGACTTTTTTGTCCCCAGTTAGGAATATGGCGCAGGTGTTGGTATGTAATTAGAGGTAGTGTGAAAAATGAATATCATCAAATTGAAGTATGTGTGAAAAGTAAATGCATGGCTACTCTTCATGAAATCTGCTTTAACACTTCAAAATTAAACCCTTGTGACCAGACCTTCTTTTGCTTGCGAGTAGGTCTAGGGACAAGACTAAAGCTCCACTTATATGTAAGCGTTTTATGACGTCCATAGAGTAATGATAATAATAATTAATAGGCCAATCCAATTAAATTCATTGTTTCCCATTACCCCCCCATGTGACATGGCCTCTGGCTTCATTATTAGGTTTGTTCATTATTTTTGTTTAAATTTGTTATAATAGCTGATTTTGCCAATGTTTCAGTTTTTCTGCCGTCTTGTAAGAGAACGCTGATACCCTGGACGATTACTCAAATCCCAGAAGTTGAGTATACGTTTCGAGATTTCTTCACCTCCGTAATACGTCCGAAAATACCTGGGGTGTCACTTCATACTTAAGAACTATTGTCATCGAACGTTGGACCTCAGAAGGACTCTTTGGACCCTGTCGATTCAGCATTGCTCATTCAGCCTGTCATATCATCTTTTGGCAGGTTTTTAAAGTATTTTGTATGTGTGAATGAGGAAACTGAAAGTACGACAATGATGAACTCCAAATGTTAACATTCCTTGAATCTCGTATTCTCATTTCCTTATGTTGTATGTTTATTTGTGTGCTCCTTGTTTTGTACAGTATAATTCTTTCCTGTCATTCTCTCTTCTGTTGTTCAGCGGTGTTTCTTATTTCTGTTTTGTTGAATGATGTGGGCATTATAATCGATTCATTGACAAACTCCAAGAATTTGGGATGGATTTCTGACAGTAAGCCACCATTAGAGGTCAAGTCTCAATTGTGACTAAACAATCAATGCTGTGGTATGTAATAACGTTGCCAGAATGCGAAAAACAAACAATAATGAACACCACATTAATTAATTAATTAATTAATTGAAGCCACCCGTGTAGTGGGAAACAATGAATTTAATTGCAGAGGCCATAATGTAATTATTATTATCACCGACATGTTTGCTGGTTTAGTGACATTTTTCATACCTTGCTATCAGCTCTGATATCATATTCGATTATAGTTTACTCAAACATGGCCAGGTCAAAAGTAACTTTGACGCGTCCATTTCATTCAAGGCTAAACACGTCCCAACAACATCTTATGAAAAAGGAAAAGGAATATAGGACAAAGGAAGACTACTTCTAAAGAACCAGTGAGTTAAAACCTTACCGCATTACGAAGAGAAAGGTAGGAAGCATTGACTGACTCCAACTGTCTCACTGACTCACTCTTCCCAAAGCGCCTTGAGGCTGACCACAAAAAGAGACAACAAATATTTTTAGACTTCTGCTATAAATAGAAAATGCAAAATGTTTTAAATTGATAAGTCAAGCCAGTAGTTGATTCAGCTATAACCACGCCCTTAACGAGCAATGATTGAATGATGTGATGAAGGCTTAAATAGCTTGTTTTGGTAATTTTAATACAGTATGAATGGATAGTTTCAACATCAACTTACATGGAGCTACCACTGCTATAGAACGAGATGTAGAGGTTTCTTTGAGCTAAATATAAAAGTTAGTGGCTTACAGTCTGTTAGCAGGTGGAATCTGTGCCCATACAAATACTGATGGAATTTCTTAATACCAAACACTATGGATGATGATTCTCTTTTTATTTGAACAATTAGCTTTATACTGCCATGTTGCACACATGCAACAACACCATCCGAATAACATATTGAGAGACCTCTGTTGCTAGAACAGTGGGTAGTCCCCTATTGTAATGTACCAAAGTTGTCATGACACGAATGCTTGTCTTAGCACCATGTACAGCTTTGTTACAAAAAATAGACCACTCCCACTTCTTAACAGGTTATTTAGGGGTTGTAATATAGTTGTTAATTAGGGGTATATTTTCCATAATAATAGTTAGACCTAGAAGGGAACATAACTCCATTATATTCTGCAATTTAGGGAGCATTAAAATAGCATCAATCTTGTCACTCTTAGCATTTAACCTTCTACATTAATCTCATGACCCAAATAATGACTGTTTTCCTGTTATACAATGGTATTTTAGACATGACATTACTTCTTCGAGGATATGTATATTTCTTTGTCGTTACCACCAGTGAGCAGAATCATTTTGTAAGAAATTGTTTGTGGTACTCTTTCTGAAATAGTGCAGGTATCAACACCACTCCAGGTAGCAAATGAGTGTAATGATACAGGGCCTGATGTGTATTAATAATTACAAATTTTGGTACTATTCATAAAGAAGTAGCTCTTGATAATCCAGGGAGGGTCAAAAACAAAGAATTTACTTTATTTAATCTTGTTTGGTTTCAGTAATGAATATTGTTCCACATGAAGTACTGGGTTAATCATTACATTATAATCAACACACAGGCACAGTTTTCCATCTTATTTTGGAACAGTTACAATAAGGATTGTCCACTCACTATAATTTATAGCTCAACTATGTCTAAAGATAGCAATCTCTCTAGCTCAGTTTCAACAGTATTTTGAAAAGTGAAGGATACAGGTCCACAAAACTTGGGTTTGTTTTTTTTTCTCTTCAAGCAGTTTAACCGTGTGTTAAGTCATTGTGTCCAACTTGTCTGTGACACTTGAGGTACGCCAAACTTTAAAACAGTCACTAGATTTACTGGGTAGTAACAAATCTTGTAAGAGAATATAGTTTTTAGAACCAACAATGCTCAGAAACTGAGAGACTCTTGTCCTCTGCTACATCATTAGCCTGAAATAACAGTGCCACTCGCTCCTCATAGGTAGGGTTTGACTCTTTCCCGAGATTAAACTCTTCGATATGACAAAATAGAAGCCTCGTATACATCCCCGTCATCACTGTGTCAACTTGCCTGTTTTTAATATGGATTACACAAGATTTCTTAGTTACATACATAATTTAAAAGGTTACAAAATCAGTCTATCAATATATAGAGGCTGCTCTAATTATTACATGATCTGTGGTGTGTGAGAACTGAGACAAGTAAACAATAAACATATAGATAATTACTTTGGAAAAAAACAATTGCATTTTATACAAACGCAATTTTGAACCAAGTTGGTAATCTCAGTATTTCTATAATTGTTTTTATAACTTTGAGAACCAGGTAGAGTGTGTTAGTTAGACTATTGAAAGAGAGAAGCAGTCTTCCACTATTAACCAAAAAGCAAATCACATCTCCCATGACCACTTTTGAGATATCTCCACTTTGTCAACAATAATACATTTGTACCTCGACAACAACTGGGTCACAATTGTTTGGGCAAAGTGCAGCCAATAATCGATCACCTTTCTCAGAGATTTTCTGATGTATACGATCCACATTGTGAGGTTGCTGTCGATGAGGCAATCATCAAATTTTTTCAGGGTATTTAATGTCTAAAAATATATCTTAATGAAGCCAATTATAAGAAAAGGTGTGGGTACTTTGTTATTTCCAAAAGTTTGAGATCTACTCTGGAAAAAAAGGTTTTCGAGAAGTTGGCCTTGAAGTGACAGTTGTAAAGACACTTACAAATCATTTGAAAGGCAACTTTCACCACAATTTCTTTGACAATTTTTTTACATAGCTTAAATTGCTAGATCTTGAAGCAAATAGATTGTAAGCATTCACTGGATTTCCACCTACATTGAAGACAATAAAACTAACTAACAGATATAATACATTGAAACAAATAGCTCAAATAGTTTCAATTTTGCTTCCAACAACAGTACAGTTATATTCACCTTAAGCATTAATGGCTTACAATTTGAAAGTACAGAAGAGTACACTGCAGTACTAGGATATTTACTTTGCCTATTGTGTCTATTTAACAAGTACAATTATATTGATAAGTCTTCAATACATTTTTCCTTATTCATATGGGAGATTCAGTGACTTTACAGAAAAACAACATTTTTGCTAGAGCTTGGCTTGATAGAAACGTCATGAATGTGATATCATCACACACACAACCATCTGCTATAGGTACTGTGCTTTGATGACAAATAGATACAACTCTTCTCCAATCTCTTGTCCACAAAATATTATATATGTATAACAAGTACATAGGTGAAGAGGACTGTGGGGATCAGTTCTGTGGCTATTACAGTTGTAAAATCAAATCACAGAAGTTATATAAATATATAGTCTTCTTTCTGTTACATGTTACCATCATGAATACGTACATTTTATACAAACACTATCACAACCAGCAACATTTAAAACATAAAAGAGTTCTATGTTCAGCTAGCAAAAGAGTTGATAGGTAACTATTGTAGTCGGCTAAGATGTAATGATAATTGAAGACCTATTCATCAACTATCTCTTCATCATTTTCCTATGAAGATAAGAGATGACAACAAGTTGATAAGAGGTCAATACTCTTGCCACAATGCAGTTCACCACACTATTGATAGCTAGTGACTTCCTGGTATTATAGAGAGTGATGTTTGGCTTTTTCACACTGGTGATGCTAAAGATTGCTTCCTAATGTGGCACACAAAACAATACCAGTAATATTTGTGCAATATAATATACCTTTCATCTATAAGTATCTATTCATACAATATCTCATAAAATCTCTATGTATTATATACATCAGTCCACTGTGTATTACTTATCATATATAGTTTCCTATAATTACATGTAATATTTGCTAAAACATTTACTAAACCTATCATAAAAAATAAAAATTGCCAATGGCTATAACAATCACGAACAATTATCACTATTGTATGAGCAGAAACACAAGAACTTTAACGTATACATACTGCTTAGCAATACTTTATAGTTCAAAAACTTACGTTACTTAGTGTTACTGGCTTTGAAAAGACATAGCAATTCCTTCAGTAGTTTGTATAGCTTCAGATTCAGCGATCAACTTGCTTTAGCTTAGTATACGAAAAAGTGCTTTACTCGCTTTATTATATCTCCATCGTAGTAATGTCTACAGCCAACTTTCAAGACATAGATATATACTTGTAGAACCCATCTTCCTTATGAACGAAGCATTCCTATACCAATTCTGCCTAGTTCTTTTGGTACAACTCGCTCTTTGCAGGTCAATCCAAAAAGGTCATTTTCTTGAAATAAATTTTTCCAGTCATGTGCATTCGCTATTTAATAGAATTTAGAGTATAATCGGTTAACGTCTTTATTTTGTAGATATTGGTCCGGCAATCGAAACCACGCCTCAAAAATGCCAAACCACACCCACTTTAATAAAATTCTTCATTATAACTGAACTGCCATCATAGATACTGCAATGAAGTTTCACAACTTATCAGTAATGATATAGCAAGTTCGACAGTACCATATCTTTGATTTGGGAGGACCTTTCAAACTAATGCAAAGGAAATGAACCCATTCAAGTATGAGTCACAAACAATGGAATCTTTTATATCATCAATTAGATTCCTGAATCGACCACAGTGCCAAATAGGATGACTCTTGACTACAACGACAACAGCCTTAACACTGACCCATGCATCAGGATAAAAATATTTCCTACAGCTTTCAATGCATTCATTTTCATCTAAAGAAGAGTAGGAATTGTCTCTGGACGGACCTCAACAGTCATTTATAAGAGAACTTTAAATTGCAAAATCAACAAAGCATCACAAACCACTTCAAAATAACTAAGAAGTTTAATGATAAGTATGCTGTGTGATGAAGTACTTACTCTTTTCTTTTTCATTATGCATTTTATTCATAAAAGACACAGGCTTGCCATGATTCTGACATTTCCTTTGTAGACCTATGACAGTTAACTCAGCAACTATTGACATTCCACGCTTCTTCAATCTTGGTGGAATCTTGATTGTACTCAAACCTGTATGTGTTACCATTGTCTTGCTTAAGTACAAGCACCTCTTATCATTTAAGCATTCGTTAACATCAAAGCTGCAGCTGTCTGATCTATCTTGTACATGTATCTTTCCATTTGTCCCTTAATTGTTTTCTCCTAAAGACATCAGTTAGTACAAATAAAATTAAAACTGTCCTTATCATAACTACTTCCTGTTTGTCCTCAGATCCATCTCCAGAAATTACTTAGTCATCTTGGCAATCATTATCATATTCACTACAATCTAGATACATGTACATGACTTTACAGTAAACACAAAATACTATGACTACATATAGTACCTTATGTGTGCTCAACACATTTCCCTGCTTTCCAGTTGTCACTATTAAATACACACCAAAACAGAGTAACATTCTTCACACTGACTCATACCAACTTCAGAACCCACTCAACCAATTTCCTGACACGAGGACATCATTTTTCAGAATTTCTAATGCTGAGACAAGAAAAATTTAACTGGTTTTGAAGAAACACTGGTGACCTACACAACAATTAAAAGATGACATGATTTGTTTTTATTAAGTACCTGCAAAGATGTGTCAAGTTCTTCTTTCTCTTCAAAGGTGTTTCTTAAGTAAGATATCTTCCAACTTTCATCTATACTATTCTGACAGAATAATGGCAAATCTCTTTATTCTCAAAATTTCAAATTATGTCGACATGGAAACCTCATACTTTTCTAGAACATACATTGATATTGCACAGAACATTGAAAAATTGATCAAAGAACATTGACAGAGCAGCATAGCATGAACAAATACTCTTAACTTTAGAGTTAATACATTCCAGTCTATTTATAGTTCTCTCACCTAATGTGAAATTTGCTCCCTAGAAGCACTGCACCATTGTTATTGAATTGGATGCCAGCTTGCATTACAATAAGTAACAACAGACTTGTGTCCACACTGTAACAATCCTTGGTAGTTTTAATTGTTATCTGCCTCTGACTTTGAATAGCTAGCTTTTGACGTAATTCAAGAATATGGCTATGCTTACAAGAACGTAAACCCATCTTTTCAAAGGCGATTTCTCATCTGAAGCTTTGTAATGTGTGAAAAAAGCAAAGTAGTAATTCTCCTTTTCAACAAAATGTCTATCAGTCAATATTACTCTTGTACTTTTCCAAGGAGAATTGTAGATTTTGAACCATCTTATCATCTCAGAAATAGCTTCTCTTGTTTCCAATGATGTAAGATAAAGTCTTACTATCTCACTTTTGCCATTACCATCCACAATAAGAATCAAATAAAGTGGCATCTGAAGTTCGTTCAACTTATATGTAGCATCAACCATTATGAGCTCAGGACATGCAGCATATGTGACTTTCATAATGTTGTCCTGAAAAAATAGCCCAGTGAATTCTTTCTCATCATTCATGTACACTTCAACAGTAGATCCTAGTAAAAATTGTCATGTATGCACATTAACATCTTTCATCATTAAAATGTATACCATCTATATGTCTCAAACGTTGTACTGATGCTTCTAAATTGTTTCTGTCAGAGAATTGGTCCACTTTGGTTTGGACATTAGTGACGGCCTTCAAAGTCACCACTTTTCCAGTCATATCAGATATATGTTATTGAAGTAGTTTTTATTGACTTTCATTTTTAAGAGTTTACTGGTTTCTCCTCTTTCATCTTCATTCAATCTCCTTTGCCATAGTAAATGGTCATAAATAACCTATTCAAAATGATACATACATTATGGATAACATCTGATGGCAAATACAATTACTTTGGTTACAAGATGGTTATGATCTTCATTTACAGAAGTCACTTTGAAAAACTGTTTATCATCAGTTAAGAAAACTTAATTGCAGCTTTACATTGCTGCTTTATGGTACTAAATAGAGGAAAATAACAAGATTTACTTCATGTCTTGAACTTGCCCTACACTCATGTTTTGTTAGATCTCAAACCATTCCCTTTGTTTTTGCAGTCTTTACCACCAACTGAACACAAGAGATTGATGCTATGATAGCACATAGGTCCTTGTTTGCCCCTTCTACTCTTTTTGACAATCTTTTTATTGCAGTATCAAGAGTTCTTGAATCTCTGTGTACTAGCTGAACAAAGTTGTTCACTTCGTACATCTTTATTATCTCTTCTAGCTCGGTATAATATGCAAATGTTTCACCAACAACAAATGGCATTCCTTAACAAGTGACCATGACTGAAGTGGGTGTGGTTTTGCATTTTTGAGGCGTGGTTTCATTTCCCAGACCAATACCTGCAAAATAATTGATCCGGTTACCTGACCTATAGGTACTGCCAACTTTAAACCAGTCATTAAATTTAGTAAGCACCAACACGATTTAAAAAAGGGGAAACTCTATGAATTATCTATGCTTATAAATACATGGACTTTCTTGTACTCCGCTACATCATTAGCTTGAAAAAACAGTGCCCCTTTCTCCTTACAGCTAGAGAGTTACTCTTCCCTTGTATTAAAGTCGTCAAGATGACTAAATATTGGCTTTGCAGACATGCTTGTTACCAATGTGGTCGCTGTTACTCGTTCTTAATAGGGATTACACAATTTTTCGTAGTTAAGACGCACAATCTGGTCCACCTACTGGAATTTTAATACGATATTGCAGGTTAGCCTATTTATACCGTTATTCTAATTTAACGAATATTTCGAATTTACAAATTACAAGACGAAGAGCTTAAAGTAAATTTTAAATTTGAATATCTTCTCAAGTAGAAGCTTCTAATATAATGATTTATAAAAAAGGGCTCCACCTTACCCCAGAGAAACTGTGAGCCATTATGGAGGGTCCCACCCCAAGGAACCGAAATCCTTATAAGACTCCTCTATTTTTACACAAGTTTCTTCTAAGTTTATCGTCCAAACTGAATCCTTTGTCTTCTGTTACAGAAACGTCATCCAAAACAGTAGGCATTTCAGTAGGTTAATCATTTCATTAAGCTAAAGAATTACTCACTGCCTCTATAGTTGACATTGATCCAAAGAAGAATTGTTCTCTCACATGATGCTCCTTCCCGTGGTCTGGGGCCAATTCTCTGTCACATCTCTGATGATGGTTCAGAACAGCTGATTGGTTTCACATCTTACACCTCAGCTCCAACTGAAAAAAATATTCTCAATTAGACAAAGAACATGGATTGTCTTTGGAGCTAAATGATTCCATCAATATCTCTATGACTGACCATTCACATTGTTGACTGATCAAAAAAACCCTCATTCTTCTGTTAAATGAAACAAAAGCAGTTCCCAATATGACCTCTGTATGTCTTCAATGATGTGTTGTTGATGCATTAAGTTGTCTGTCCACTGTAACTTTACCATGTGCACAATATTATTATTCAATCTATTTGAAACCTTTCCTGTCACCCCTGGTCATATTAAACCATAACCTATTCTGTTTCTCATGGTTTGCCTCTATCAGGTATACACAAAGACCTAGTACCACTATATATTCTTTAAAAATGGCTATTTTCTCTGACATTTCATATTATTGTCTCTCCAAAACCTCATAATTTCTTGATGAATGAGTTTCAAAATTCCCTAATTAATGAGTTACATTATACATACCCTGTTATGTCCAAAGTTAAGCTTGTATGTTTCATATGATTGGCTCTCCTAAAACTCATAATTCCCTCTTGAATGAGTTACATATATTTATAATTCCCTCTTTAATGAGTTAGAACATACACTACCTGGTATGTCCAAAATTAAGCTTGCAAATATATTTTGTTGCTAGGTATGGACTCAGATTGTGAGTAAAGGTTAAACATTGTCAAGTTTGTCAGTTTGAACTAGCCAGGATAGTTCATACAAGAGGTACAATTGGAGGATAATCTATCCTCCCATTGTACCTCTACACAATTTGGGAGAAGCCTTAACAGCCCTGGTCCTGCATCCATATTAATTATGCAAGTTCTTTTATTATGAAGAATGTTTCTGATTGTAATAGATGCCTACTCAAGTGGCTAGATGTTCAAATGACGACTTGATTTACCTTTCCAATAACTTTTGAAATAATATCTTCTTTCAGTACTTTCATAAAGAGATTGTTTTATAAAAGAACACATGACATACTTGTACATAGTATACTTGTGGTAATATGTTATATTATGACATTTGTAACTCATATATAGTTAATAACAACCTTTTATTATTGTATGAGGTTTTATCGTCATTAATTCATACTTGGTTTCACCATATATTTACACATGTATTAGTAGTCATTCCTAAACAAGTTAGTTTTGTTGCTGATAATATAGAGTTTGTTGAATGCACTACATTGACATGACATGATATGAGCTACTAATAATAGTCATAAGAGAGAGAATAAACAACATGAACCTCCACTGATATTGACCACATGTTATGATAGTACTTGTTTATGTACAATGTATAGTATACTGTTAGTTATCTAGTATTAACTTTATATTTCTTCTTTTTCAGTTGGGTCTAACAGCATTACACTGGGCATCTAATCCTGAAATAGCAGAAATACTAATTAAAAATAAGTCCAATATACATGCACTAGATCAGGTTAGTGTTTAATATTGTAATTTAAACTTATTAGTACCTCATATTATGATTATAATTTAGTACAAAGTTAAGTTATGAGGATCTTATAAAACAAGTTACTTGTTTTAGTTTATAATATGTTTAGTGGTTGATATTGTCAAGTCTTTATACTTCAATGTTTGTGTTTGTCTGTTACATAATACTGTAGTTCCCCGAGCAAGCACCCACCTCTATGCAAGCACCCACCCCCCTATTTATGTCCTTAAATGAAAATGTCAATTCCCCATGCAAGCACCCACCTCCATCCCACCCTCTTAGTTTTGTGGTTATTGTGGTTATTATCATGTGTTGAGCAAAGACAAATGTTATGCTAGCACTTTTCTAAGTTTAGATATTTCAGTTTTGTTGTCTTTCGTTCCATTTGGAAATGAAAAGGTCAGCTCACAAGGCATTTCTAAACCACCTTGCGCAATGGAGGATCTTCTTTTGTCCTTGACTGTACAGTGTATCGTTATTGTGAGTCAAGAAGCTTGTCAAACTGCTTATCCCATTCTCTAATATGCTTTTTGTCTACATCATACCTCTTTGCTATAGCAGATACATTGCACTTTGGGTGAGTTCTCGGAGCTTTGACAGCTTCCACTTTTATACCATGCATATAGAATATTCATGTTAATTAATTATTCATAAGTTGGTGCTTACTACAAACCTTTTTTTTGAAAAATCACTTGTAAGCGTTCACTCCTTTCAAATTCCAAATGAACTGTAAGCACCCATGGGTGCTTACTCGGGAAACTACGGTATCTACATGAAGACAACAACTCTTGTGTAATGTATATTGTACAATAGACTACTCTCTTTTACATTGTAATGTAATAATTAAGTAAAATAGTAATAATTAATTATAGCAAACCTTATAATTATAAATCAATCATAGGAATTTGGAGAATATAATAAATGTGACCTAATTTAGGAAAATCACACATGTTCTTCTAAATAGTTTCAAAAAGAATCGTTTCATACAAGCATATTGTACTAGATGTATACCATACTTCGTATCCAGGAAGACCAATCATAAAAGTACTTAGTAACCAAAATTGTTAAAAATCATGTACAAAATGGCCACATAGCAACCACATATACACAACATTTTATTCAAAATTTTTAGCACAACATGTGTAGTTTTGCCAAATAACATGACAAATGTCATATTAAGTACATGTAAGTCTATCAGTATCAGTACAGTGGAACATTGGACTTATGAATAATGGAAACCTTACTAATAAAAACAAATAGTGTGGTCTAAAATGAATTCCCATTTAATACACATTACTTGTTGACTCAGGAAATATGGAAACCTTTTGTATTATATATAATGAATGGTTTTCTATGAGTGATAGTAGCAAAGAGTCATCACTTTTAATATCCAGTTTAGCGTTGCCATGATATATAAAAATCTATATCACATATCATGGATATTTATATCACGATATATCACATGTCATGATAAATTTTGAAATTTTTATATTTGTTACAAATCAACAATTCTCAAAAAAAAGATTAACTGGTCTGCATGTTGTGGTGTTAAACAGTTTCTTTTTTCAGTAATTACATTGCCAGTGGTACTGAACAGGTGTTATGATGGAACACATGTAGCGAAAAATTTTTAAAAAAATATGCGCAAGTCTACACATGAGCCTATTTAAATAGGTGTGTTTTATATCAATAAAAAGTAATTTATATCATATCATATCGTGACTGTTTATACCGGGATATATCAATATTATCAATTATCGTGGCAGCACTAATCTAGTTAATGAATATATTGATTTCATGTGTTTAATAATGGATTAGTGAAATCACAAACTTATAGTCTAATAGATCTTTATATGTATTGATATTATATTATAAATAAATACATTCAACAACTTGTTATCATCATTCTAACACTTATAAACAGAACTTAAAACATTCAGGATTTTAAAGTTATGGTGGAGATTACATTCCAATATATGTACTGTAAGTAATATGAAGTAATTAACATAAATTATAAGGAATAGAATACATGAATTTTCACAGAAACAAGCACAGTATACATTTAGATTATACATTTAGAATATAAATAGTCTGTGTTGACAAGTTATGTGATAAGTATGCTTTTCCAAGTACTGTATATTTCTATGTGGGTGGAGTCAACAAGTCCTGTTGTACAATGTTAGAATGTTATGTAACTGTTACTCTAGTAACACAACCAACCTGTACAGAGTCTGTGTTGACAATAAAATAATATAACAAAGTTTCTATATGTTAAGTAATAGTTTCCAATACTTGGCAGTGTTTTTATACTCAGTCTATAAGTATGATGTACCAGTGGTTTGTAATGTATGCTGTACTATCTTTATTGTTGTCATCAGATAATAAAAGCTATCTATGAGATTCTCTAAGTCATAAGTCTAGACAATGTCATTATTTGATGGCTGGTACATGTTGTTAATAGAGTCTTCTTACTTCCCTAATCAATAAAGTCTTTATATGATATAATTTCCTTAATAATTATTGATACTATATATCACCAAATACATACTATGAATAATAAATAAACCTACTTAAAACAGAGTAATTAAATGTTGCCAATAACAACCAGCCAACAAAATAGGGCATTATATAGAATGTGATCTCTGATAATAAGATATGTACTTTATATTGCTATCATGAGAGTATATATTATTTGTTCATGTTTTCTTCACAAAAAGTCTTACCACATTAGTCCCAGCTTACTCCTTGATTACCTCAAGAATACAGTTATGGTTTGTAGAGTACATCCTTTTAATTAATAAGTATTAAAGCTATAAAAGTTGTGAAATTTTCATTTTTCTACTGTTCTAATACAAAACATGAAAATATGAATTTATCCACAATATGATCTATCATCAAGTACAAGCAAGCATGTGTTATAAAAAATTATTTCTTGTACACAGTGTCAACATATTTCTATAAACCAAGCTTTCACTAACATAACATTGTTTTAATAAATTCATTACTATTATTATCAACAAGAATAAATCCAATAACAAACAAAATTCAACAATCTACAACTTTTTATAATTTTTATAATATATGTTATGCAAGTCATGTAGATCACTTGTCCTATAGCCTCTTAGTCTATTTGAAGTGCCTTAGCTTGTGCAGACAAGTATGATATTACATACTTGAGTATACTTTAACATTTAATTGTCAGGTTTGTTGCATAAAATTTAAACATGAATTTTTGTTTACATAGTGTTATGTGGAATAAAAGAGAACTAACAATAGAATGAATGTAATGAAATGATGTCAATACTCATATTATTAGATAGTGTAGGTTCCTGATATATATTGATAATAATTAGTCTTCCTTTTCATTTAACACCTGATATTGTGTATACTTAATTCCTGTCATATTTAGCTATTATACAGCTGTTGTATTATACTAGTTATAACTTGTTAATAATATAAATTTTATGGAGCATGTACTTAGCAAACCACTTACTGTCATATATTTTATTATGAGAGTGTATTGTAAATCTATAGGTAAAAGATATGTGACATAATATGACAAACATTTTAATTTCCAAACATATCATAGCTAGTTATCATGAATACTACTACTGACATCACATAAATTATCAACCTCTCTATACACATTAGTTTATAAACATTGAGTTATTTTACCTACCCTTTATAATGTACCATTAATTGTAGATATATATTATAAAGTGAATTGATCATAAACACTGATATCTACTTTATGTAGGACAATAATACTCCCCTTCATTCCGCTGCTGGCGATGGCCGCAATGATGTAGTTGATGTGTTAATAAAGTCTGGTGCATCACTGGATGCCATTAACACAGTAAGTGTCTTCATTATTAAACATGTTGTCATTATTATGCACGACTGTATTTTGTATGTAATGTTGTTATTAATTCATGTAATTATGTAGTTATTTGTTGTTTTGTCACCTCATATAACTTTATATATGATTACACAAGACATAAAGTCAAAATCATTCTAAATTATTGAGCATGTGGAAAATAAAACCACACACAACATATATGTGACATACCTTCCACTTTAACCAATACATAACTAGAATACATTGCAACATTAATAAGAATCGTTGTGGATGATTATACACTTTTTGAGCATGGAGTTCTCTACGGTATCATAGGCATTAATTGATTCTATGATAAAACAGTATTCATGATGATTATGAACTTGTTGAGGATAACAACGGTCGCTGGAATTTTGTACAGTATCAACTGATTCCATGAGAAACAATATTGTCAACTTCTTTATATTTCTCTAGTAACAACTTAACTTTACCTTTGCATGAAGTACACCAAACTTTAAAGGCAGAGCCTATAGGTCCGATAATCAGACTCGTTATTTTCCAACAATTGGTCTGGCAATCGAAACCACGCCTCAAAAAGTGAAACCACACCCACTCAATAAACATTTCTAATGATAAATGAACTGTAATCATAGATACTACAATGAAGTTTCACAACTTATAAATAATGATATAACAAATTCGACAGTACATATATTTTCATCTAAACAGGAGCAGGAAATTGTCTCTGGACGGACTTCAGCATTGTCTTCATTAATAAGAGAACCTTTAATTTCAGAATCAACAACATTGTATCAACAAACCACTTCAAAATAACTAAGATATTTACTAATAAGTATGCTGTGTAATGAAGTACTAATTTTTTTTCAGTGGGCATTTTCTTCATAAAAGGTATAGGCTTGCCATGATTCTGACATTTCCTTGGTAGACCTACGACAGTTAACTTTTGACCTTCCACGCCTCTTCAGTCTTGGTAGAATTATGATTGTAGCCAAACCTGTATGTGTTACCATTGTCTTGTTCAAGTAAAAGCACCTCTTACCATTTTTAACCATTCATTAGTATAAAATCTGTCTGATTACATTCATTGTTTCCATTACACAGGTGGGCCCATGCAGGCGGGCAGATTCAATTAGTTAATAATGTGGTGTTCATTATTGTTTGTTTTTTCGCTTTCTGGCAACGTTATTACATACCACAGCATTGATTTTTAGTCACAATTGAGACTTGACCTCTAATGGTGGCTTACTGTCAGAAATCCATCCCAAATTCTTGGAGTTCGTCAATGAATCAATTTTAATGCCCACATCATTTAACAAAACAGAACAAACACCACTGAACAACAGAAGAGAGAATGACAGGACAAAATTTTACTGTACAAAAGAAGGAGCACACAAATAAACATACAACAGAAGGAAATGAGAATAAGAGATTCAAGGAATGTTAATATTTGGAGTTCATCCAGCCAGAGAATGTGATTGTACAACAGTTTTCAGTTTCCTCATTCACACATACACAATACTTTAAAAACCTGCCAAAAGATGATATGACAGGCTGAATGAGCAATGCTGAATCAACCGGGTCCAAAGAGTCCTTCTGAGGTCCAACATTCGATGACAATAGTTCGTAAATATGAGGTGACGACCCAGGTATTTTCGGCCGTATTACGGAGGTGAAGAAATCTAGAAACGTATACTCAACTTCTGGGATTTGAGTAATTGTCCAGGGTATCAGCATTCTCTTAAAAGACGGCAGAAAAACCGAAACATTGTCAAAATCAGCCATTATATTTAAACAAAAATAATGAACAAACCCTAATAATGAAGCGGCAGGCCGTGTCACGTGGGCGGGTAATGGGAAACAATGAATTTAATTGGAATGGCCTTATCATCAGTTAAATAAACTTATTTCCAGCTAGACATTGCTGCTTTATGGTACTAAATAGAGGAAGATAACAAGACTTACACAATGTCTTGAACTTGTCCTGCACTCACATTTGGTTAGATCTTAAACCATTCCCTTTGTTTTGTAGTCTTTACCACCGAATGAGCACGAGAGATTGATGCTATGATAGCGTAGGTCCTCGTTTGCCCCTTCTAGTCTCTTTGGTACTCATTTTCTAGCAACTTCAAGAGTTCTTGAATCTCTGTGTACTAGCTGTACAGCATTTGTTCTCTTATTACGTTTTTTTTTGTTTCTAGCTCGGCATAAGACGCAAAAGTTTCACCAACAACAAACGACATTCTTTCATAAGTGGACATGATTGATGTGGGTATGGTTTTACGTTTATGAGGCGTAGTTTGGTTTGCCGGACCAATAGCTACAAAGTAACGGGTCCTGTTAGCGGACCTATAGGCACTGCCAACTTTAAACGAATTACTAAATTTAGCAACTTTCAACAATTATAGAATTATAGAATCTATTGAAAGTATCTTACTTTCCCAATCCTGCTCAACTTACTTTTACCAATTACAGAAATGTCAACATGCCAGCGATTCAATTGATCAATAAAACTTGTTATTTGAATTGTGGTCATGTCAATGAAACAAATGTCAATTCATGCTGGAACTCGTTTTCCAATACCAAAGCATATGTTATCACTTACATCAATCCAAGAAAACTCTGATAAATACCCAACAAGTAAGACATATTTTTTATAGCTGATTCCACAGCTACTCAAGTGACAATATTTGACAACCAAGGTACAATTGGAAGTACCAAAGTATTGAATAAATGACAATCTCAGCCCACCTTCACTACAATGTATCTTGTTATATTTACCAAATATAAGGTGAACAATCTCAAAGTTTAGATCTAATGAGTACAATCAAACAGCTGGTGTATATTACATACTTCGTGCAACATTAGTGTAGTTTTGACAGCTCTCAACACAGGCTGGTACTATTGTAAGAGGGAATAAGGAATTGTGGATACAATATTTAAAAACATAGTTCATCAAAGATATTATAACAATGCCAGGCATCAATGTTATCAGATTTATGCCTGTAAATAATTGTTTATCTGTTGGTAAGTACAACAGGTTCTTTGTTGTGTTATTTGTAAAGCCTGTTTATCTGGCTAACAGCTTCAACTGAATCATCAAGAATCCACAAATAGAGAATTAGTTACCTACTCTAATACTTCTTACTGAGTGCATTTGTTAAGCAACCTTCAGGCAAATTTTGTTCTGATAGAGCATTCAAATTGGGCCCAGTTAATAGGGCTACTTCGTACACTTATTGACTAAAGGACATGTTGCCCCTTTAATCTATACATTTCAGCACCTATAAGGTTATTCTCAATGTTCATCGCATTCCAGTGGAACACTGAAAATGCTAATGGTTTTAACAACTTTCCTCCATCATCTTAAACTTCTACTGACATCATATGGCTCAATAGCAATATTGGTTGTACATTATATATTATTCAAACCAACTTGGAATGGCATGCCAGAGTAAGTGAAAGGGCAGAGAGGGCACCTATAAACCTTGTCTACAAAATATTATATATAACAAGTACATAGGTGAAGAGGACTGTGGGGATCAGCTCCATGGCTATTACAATTGTAAAATCAAGTAACACAAGTTGTACAAATATATAGTCTTTTTTCTGTTCAATGTTACCATCATGAATACATACATTTTACACAAGCACTATCACAATCAGCAACATTTAAAACATAATAGAGTTCTATGTTCAGCTAGCAAAAGAGTTGATAGGTAACTATTGTAGTTGACTAAGATGTGGTGACAGACCTGTTCATCAACTATCTCTTTGTCATTTTCCTATGAAGATAAGAGATGACAACAACAAGTTGAAAATAGGTCAATACTCTTACCACAATGCAGTTCACCACACTCATGTTAATGGTTCCTCTCACATCCTGGTATTGTAGAGAGTGTGATGTTTGGATTTTTCATACTGGTGATACTAAAGATTGCTTTCTAATTTGGCACACATTGGCTACAACAATCACGAGCAATTGTCACTATTGTATGAGCAGAAACAGAAAAACTTTAACGTATACATACTGCTTAATAATACTCTATAGTTCAAAAACCTACGTTACTTCGAGTGTTTCTGGCTTTGAAAAGACATATCAATGCCTTCAGTAGTATGTATAGCAGCTTCAGATTCAGCGATCCACTTGCTTTAGCTTGGTGTACGAAAAAGTGCTTTACACTCACGCTACTATATCTTTGTCGTAGTAATGTCTACAGCCGACTTCAAGATATAGATGTCTACTTCTCAAACTCATCTTCCTTCTGAACGAACCTTCTCTATACCAATCTGCCTAGTTCTTTCAGTAAAACTCACTCTTTGCATGTCAACCTAAAAAGGTCATTTTCTAATTTTTCTTGAAATAAATTTCGCTGTCACTGGTATTTGTGGCATTTTGCGGTTTAATAGAATTTCACGTATAATCAGTTAGTCAAGTGGAAGGGCAACAAAGACATTGCAAGGACGCTGTAACCCAAAGCTGTCAATTTTAATAGAAAGATTCAAGATTCAATATCATGTCATCAACAGGGAGAGTAGTTGATGTTGATGAAGAGTAAATTTCTACATTTGTCGCAGCACTAAGGCAGCTTATGGAATTTTGTGATACACTTCTATGGGATATTCGAATGTTGCAACAACGTCTATGGGTTTGAAGTTAATCTTACCTTTCAGGACTGGATACAGCTCAACATAAGGATACCACTGGTCTCATAACAGCCACTGTCTCCATTCCCTGTTACTGTTGTAAGTAAAAAGGTCTCTGCTCCTAAAACTTCACATTCACGTACATAAAACTATTATCCTCAAGGTACCAAATCAAATCAAGTTGTGTATAGAGAACGTATTCATAACATAGTTCTATCAGAGCTATTCTCCATCATATTTCTGTAGGAAAACTTTCCTACAAGTTGTGATTTAAAATAAGAACAGATAGAGAACAAAACTACTCAAGCCTACAAAAGGAAGTCTGGCCATTATTTGGAGAATCAGAAGGAGTTCTAGCCATTACCTGAGGTATCGAATGTTTATTCTCTACATTTAATGTAACTACTCATACTAAAGAAGGATGTCTGGCCTTTATCTGAGGAATCCAAGCTCATTCTTTACCCTGAACTCAACTACTCAAGATTAGAAAAGGAAGTCTGGCCATTTTCTACGGAATCAAAAGTTCATTTTCTACTTCAAACTCAATTACTCAACTCTAGAGAAAGCATTGTGGCCATTACCTGGGGAATCAAAAGTTCATTCTTTACCTCTAACTCAATTACACAACCCTAAAGAAAGAAGTCTAGCAATTATCTGCGGAATTAAAAGTTCATTTAGTACTTTGAAAATACTACTCAGCCCTAAAGAAGGAAGTCTGGCCATTTTTTTGGGAATCAGAAGTTCATTCTTTACCTCGAATACAACTACTCAACTCTAGAAGGAAGTCTGACCATTACCTGGGGAATCAAAATTCAATCTCTACTTCTAACGCAACTACTCAACCCTAGAGAAGTAATTCTGGCCAATTATTGGGGACACTAGAGAAGGAATTCTGGCCATTTACCTAGATAAAGAACTCTGCCACACAATTACTCAAACTTAGAAAAAAATCTTGGCCATTACTCGTGATAAGGAAGTCTTGCCTTTCTCTGGGGAATGAAACATTCATTCTCTACCTGGAATGCAAATACTAAATCCTAGATAAGGAAGTCTAGCCATTTTCTGAGGAATCAAAATTTAATTCTTTTCCTCGAACACAACTACTCAACCCTAGATAAAGAATTCTGGCCATTTTCTGGAGACTGTGGAGAGGGAAGTCTGGCCATTAGCCTATAGAAGGAAGTCTGGCCATTTTGTGGATAATCAAAAGTTCATTCTTTACCTCAAACACAATTACTAAACCCTAGAGAAGAATGTCTGGCCATTATCTAGGCAATAAAAAGTTCATTTTTTACCTCGAACGCAACTACTCAACCCTAGAGAAGGAAGTCTGTCCATTTTCTGGGGAATCAAAAGTTCATTCTTTACGTTGAACACAATTCTCAACCCTAGATAATGAAGTCTTGCTATTTTCTGTGGACCCTAAAGAAGGAAGTCTGGCCATTACCCATGAGAAGGAAGTGTTGCCTTTTTTTGGGAAATGAAACTTTCATTCTCTACCTCGAACACAAAAACTCAATGAGAAGGAAGTTTTGCAATTTTCTAGGGAATCAAAAGTTCATTCTTTTTCTTGAAGAAAGTACTCTACCCTAGAGAAGGAAATCTGGCCATTATCAATGGAATCAAAAGTTCTTTCTCTACCTCAGTCTCAACTACTTAAACTATCAGTAATATTGTAAAACAACTAAGTACTGATTGTTGATTATTTAGATTAGTCTGTTATACTGGTAAACATACAATTAACAACAAACTTGTATTGGATGAGCTCTGTCTTTTAGTTCAGAGGCTTATTAAGAGATCACAATGGCTCTAAGCCTTGTACAAACATTCTCTTCCTTGTCAAAGACTATATAGCAGTGCAACTAAATTGTGGTTCAGTTGTACAATGTCCTCATGAGATTCCAGTATAGATCACAAGACTTCATAATGATAAGTCTTGTAACTCACTTGCCTATAGCCTCATAGTCTATTTGAAGTGCCTTAGCTTGTGCAGACAAGTCTGATATTGCATACTTGACTATACTTTAACATTTAATAGTCAGTTTTGTATTTTATATTAAGATAAGTATATCAAATGATGAAGTAGTACATACAGAAACAAACAATGTCGCAAAAAATAAAAAAACCTTTATAAAAATAATATCAAAATTCTTTGTGTTCCTTTTGACTCTTCATTTGTCATATCTATGTCAATGACAATTATAGAACTATTATAAAACAATCAAGTAATCACTGTTGATTGTTTACACTAGTCTGTTATACAAATAAACAATTAGCAACAAATTTTAATGGGCTTATTAGAAAAAAATATTATCATAAATACCACTGCTGACAACACATAGAGTATTAACCTTTCCATACACACATTAGTGAAATGATATTGAGTTATTTTATCTATCCTTTATAATGTATCATTAGATGTAGCTGTATATTATAAAGTTAACTGATCATAAATACTGACATATCTTTTATGTAGATCAAGAAAACTCCTCTTCACTGGGCTGCTAGCCTGGGCAATTCTGAAACAGCTTATATACTTATTAAAGCTGGTGCATCACTGGATCCTATTGACAAAGTAAGTATTTCCATTATTTAAATATGTTGTTATTATTATTCATGACTGTATTTTGTATGTAATGTTGTTATTAATACATGTAATTATGTAGATATTTGTGGTTTAATCATCTCCTATAAGTTGTTATATGAACACTCCTAAAATAACTACACAGATGAAAGTGATTATTGTAGTAGCTAATATTACACAAGATGACATAATGCCTACAAAAACTAAAGTACCAATTTATTCCCTTAGAAGGTGATGCCTACTTTAATTACTTTACTAGCGAGTCAGCTGAATATTGGGAGAACTTTCACAGATTTTCTATCAATAGAACAAATTGATTTTGGTTGCAATAGATAGACAAGTAGTACCTTAATTTATTATAAACATTTGAAGGGTAATTCAAGCAAGCTTTAGTAATTACTGTTAGACAAAATTTACAGTATAGGCTGTGTCACAGATTTATAACATCAGGATATTCCTAATGATTATTGTTATCACATATTCATCACATCTGCCAACTAAGGGATTAATTGAAATATGTTTGCTAGTGTCAGATATTATAAGGAAATCATTGCTTCAATGTGTAGTATAGTACTAATGTGTTTATACTTGTGTATCTACTTGTTGTTTTATCATCTAACATTGATTGTTTAATCATATAAGCAATATTAACAAACTAAAAATAAGAAATACTCTATCAACTCTGATTATTAACTGTGCTTATAATATAATCATTATTACATCAGTTGTTTGTTTAGCTGAAGGCTCTTTACTCTAGTTATATAGGTCTTGGTAAAATCAAACAATCATAAAGAGTTATGTTGAGATACCTATAGTGCTTTTTATGTCTCTAACAATCAGTGATATAGTAGACTATGTTATCATTTTTGTATTATAGCATGCTTTAACAATGCTATGAACTTAAACACTGGTTGTCTGCTGGTATTACAAAATTTGTAGTTTCTGACTTCAACTTGCTTGATAATCACAGAGACAATAAGTAGCTTCGGGTTCTAAAATATGCAAAAGCCTTCATTGAGAAGCAGATATGCCAAATTAAATAAAACAATAAGATTATGACAGCATACCACTTGAACTGTGTCTATTTGTTTATGTACATTCAACTACTACCTACTACTACAACATGTGAATGCTAGTAATAGCAGATATAAACTAGAATGATATTAGCTAACACATCTCACAATATAAACAACATGTCTGTATTTACTATAACCCTAGCACTAACTATAATTATAGTCAGTGTTATCACTATGTTTATTCCATGATATAAGTTAAATGGTTTGATATTGTATATGATAACATATAAATATAATAGGATACTGTTTATCACTTGTAGAAATATGCGCTGATATTTACATTGAGAGAATAATTAGACTTGTATAATATAATCTTCAGTATGAGTGAATCTTTACAAACTACTGCTTGTATTAATCCTAACATTTTATATAACTGTACTGGCATCTTTGTTGTGATGATAATTGATTTCTCCTGCCCATGGTCAGCATAATCAATAGTGACATCAGTTACAAAGTAATTCACTCAGTATCGTATCTTATGATATATGATATTATTTCATTACATAGGATGGTAACACCCCATTACATAACGCATGCTCTTGGGGTGAAATGGAATGCATCAAATTACTCTTATCAAATGGAGCTGATGCTACCATTAAGAATAATAAAGGTGAATCAGCTGCAGACAAAGTTAAACTTTATGACAAGAACAGAGCTACTATATTACATTTGATTGAAGAAGCTAAAAAAGGTAATGTAGTTCATCACAATAGATATGTACTTATAGTGTAAGTGATACTAGTATATGAGTATGAGTATCTTATGATACTACTGCCTCATCAATCCAGCTAATTAAATAGATCATAACTATGTTTGTACATACTTGTAATGTCATCTTCAGTAGTATATTTTTAATATTGTCATATTTTGATGTTACATTATGATACATATATTATTGATCTCTAAAGCTTGATAACAAACAAAGCATACTTGTAAATTATATACAAGATAGTAATGATGATGGTTCTTTATTAGAATACATTTTAAACTATTATATAATATTACAAAGCACAGGTGTACATAATATCATCTTGTGTCATCCTCAGCCCTAGATATAAGTAATATTATTATATGGTCATTTGGAATTCAAATTATAGCCAATCTCAATATAATTATCAGCATGTTAGCATGTAAGCTACCACAAGTCAAAACTTATCCTCAAGCATTTTATACAGAATTGTACTCTCTGTGGCTTGGTTATGAGTAAGATAGCAGTGACAGTTAGATGTCACATGATATCTGATAGATATGAAGACTTGGAACTATAGTATGTATATGAACATCTAATTACTCGGCAATGTATTACATATTCTGATTTGTACTCAAATAGTCATTAGTAGAATCTGTTTATTTGTTGTCAGTTATACAATGCAAAACATCTTTGTGATGTCTAGTGATAATACTATCATATCAGTTCATCATTGTAATAGCTTGTAGTATACTTCAACACTAAGTTGTTTTGTTTCAGTAAAAGACAAAAATTTTGCATTATTAAGTTTTGTTCTCTTTCTTTCATCTTCATACAGATTATTCTAAGTTGCTTGACAAAGCTCTTGATGAAGGAAAAACTACAGCAAAATACTCAATGTTGGCAATGTCAGGAGCTCCAGGAACAGGGAAGTCATCTGTTATGAACCTTTTGCTAGATAAACCACCTCCAGAGAATCATGATAGTACTCCTGTGACTACTGCTCCTGAGATAAGAAAGATAGAGACCACCAGTGTCGTTACCGAATATAAACCCACTTCATCCAGCACCTATTTTTGGGGCAAAGTAGATCGGTCATATTTCAAAGACATGCTTGCTAAAACAGTAAAAAGTGGGCTTCAGTCTACTTCATCTGAATCCATTACACTTCATAATGATGAGAGTGAGTCATCATCTGATGATGATGGATCACAAGATTCTTCTTCATCAATGGATAAACCACAATCTAATGAAGACACCTCAGTTCCTTCTCTCAAGTCACTTCCTCAACCTGTATCAAAAGTCGCTAATGAGATTGTGAAAGCCTTACCTATTGTAGATGAGTCAGCTGAGCTTAATAACACCCACTGGATACATTGTATTGACTCTGGTGGACAGGCAGCATTCCTTGACATAGCGCCTGCGTTGCTACGTTACAATCCAGTGAATATGCTTACACAAAAGCTAAACGAGAAGCTTGATGACCAACCTAAATTCTATTTTAGCTTCAAAGGTCAACAAATTGGCATACCAGTGGAGCGACAGATTACCAACTTACAACTACTTGAGTCTTCGTTTCGTTCGCTAGCATCCATAGATCAGCCTGACTTGCGCAAAATTCATGTTAAGTTTTCACATCCTAAGCCTTCCCTTCTTATTCTTGGTACGTTTTTTGATAAAGTAATGGATTGCGTGGGTGAGTCTCTGGAGCAAAAGAATGCTCGTTTGTGGTCTACATTAAAGCAGTTTAGCGATGTGCGTGTAAATTATTGCGAAAATGAAAAGCAAATAATATTCCCTGTCAATACAACTGCCAGAAATGAGCATGAAAAGAAGATTGCTGATACTATTCGCAGAATTGTATGCAAGTCTTACATCGAAGCAGAAATTCCAGCACGATGGCTTCTGTTTCAGCTAGAGTTACAGGATCTTCAAAAAACTAGTGAGTCAATGGTTGTCAGTAAAAGTGAGTGCTTGAAAATTGGGCTGGCACTGAAGATGAACGACAGGGATATTGAGGCAGCATTCATGTTCTATCACGATTTGACAATTTTCTTATATTTTCCACATGTATTACCTAATATAGTTTTTCTCCACCCACAGCCGCTGTTCAATAAGCTGTCAGAATTAATTAGCATTTCTTTTGCTGATGCTGTTGTCTGCTTAAAAGAAATGAACATTGATCTTCCATCGAATGCTCATCATCAACTAAAATGTGAAGGTACCTTTATGCGTGAGTTACTTGACTGCCTTTCAGATGGATTCACACCAGATTTCACAGCAGATGATTTCTTAAAGCTTATGGATGATAGATTTATCATTGCTCCTTTGCCTCAAAAGGGAAAGTTTTTTCTACCTTCTGTCTTACCTACAACATCTCATTTGGATAATATTAGAGCTAGATTCATGAAAACCCTTGATTCTTTTGTCTTGACGTGGGATACAAAACCAATCCCACAAGGTCTTTTTACTGCTTTGATTGTTAGTCTTCTCAAACGAAGTGCTTCACCTCAATTTCACCTACATCAACCATCAGAGTTAGAAGAGATACCAAAAGAATCAATGCAGTATCGCAATGCCATTCAGTTATTATGCATTGGACCTGGTGGGGGAGTTTTACTAGTTGACTCAATCTATTGGTTGGAGATATATTACACTGGCCGTCCTACAAGATGCTCAGATGTCAAAGAATCTATTCTTCAATGCATCGATGATGTTGTGAAAAAATTTCAGTATAAACCAATTCTCTCCATACCTCAGGAGCGTTTTCTTTGTTTGCTATGTCCGCCTCCCTCTAACCATCTTTGTCGTCCAAATGAAGACAAGGATATGCTGACTTGCTGCAAAGATGCTTGCTTAACAGCAGATATCGATCGAACACGTCAGTTACCATGGATAGAACATGGACCTGTTGTTAATGAAGTAAAATCACTAGGTAAGCTATATTTAGAGATAAAGCATTAACACATATATAAATGAAATAAGTGCATGTCTAAATAATATGTATGTTATTTCATAAGAAGGAATTTAACTGTTTCAGTAAATTTTATTTAAGATAATTGTGAAAAATGAAACTGTTTGTTTTTATTACAGATATCACTTGCATTGCTGAGAAGTACCCAAACTTTGTAGATCTGGTCAGTCTATTGACTGACATTGAATATGACTGGGACAAGATTGGTGTTGCACTGGGAGTAGAAAATCGTGTTTTAGGTGGTTTACGTCGAAGTAATGATGATAACACAACAAAGCTCATCACTGTCTTACGAAGCTGGATGGATACATTTCCAGTAACTTGTACTTGGAATGTTGTTTTGTCAGCAATAGGAGGTCCTATAGTTAAGCATCCTTCAACAGCACTAAAAATTAGATGTTTTTTAGCAAAAAAAGAGGTGCAGTCAAGATATGGAATAAATTTGTTGAATGACAATTGATGTTGAGTTAATTTTTTACTTTTTGTATTTAGATTTTGGCTGACGTTTTTTAAAATAGCATTTTTAGTTTTCCATTATTTCTCTGTTAGTTTGCAATTAATATCTTTCTTAAGAGTTGTATTTATTATACTTGTGATAGCACATTTAAAAATTACTTTCTTTGCTCCTTAGAATCTATTTTTGATCGCCTGTACCTTCATAATTTATATAGTTATGAACATATCTTTTTTAAAAGAAAATTTAAATTAGTGTTGATATGATGAAAGAGTGTATTTGCTAAAAATTGAAAGCTCATGAAGTAGAAAAGTCCATGTATATATATATATGTATATATATATATATTTTTGGGTAATTTCTCTATTTGTATACGTGCAGAGAGCTCGATCTAACTGGACACATGTTGAGCAGGCTTTCTTTTGTCTTCACTGTTGTTTAACCTTTCAATAAATTCAGGAAATTCACATTCTAACTCATTGGAAGATTCAACCCATACTACAGTATGTGTGATAATTAAAGAAACAACTAATTTTAAAACTTGCAATAGGCAATTACTGTGTATGTAACATACCATTAACATCATACATTTCAAGCTCATCGTTTGTTACATCATTTTCTGTTTCCAAACTATCAACAATTACCATTAAGTTGTCTGAGATAGTTGAGGGATCCAGACTAGAATGTTCTTTCTCGTGGCAAAGATCAGTCACTTTAATGGGATTATCACCAGATGACTCAGAAAACTGATACTGAGCTATCATCCTCATTGTGTTTATGGAGTTGTGCTACATTACACTAGATTCCTGAGAGACAGTATAATCGTCAATGCTGCTTGTAAGTTTACAATGAGAGTATTTTAAAACAATGCTTGAAATTTGTAATCTTAGACAGTCTTAATGCCTGAGATATTTTAGAACAAAGTAACCAAGACGGTATTTTAGAACAAAGTAACCAAGACGGTAACCTTTCTTTCATTGTTGCAATGATCACGTGATAAGTAGCTGAAAGGGACGGATCTCCATATACTTCATTTTCTCTGGCTATAGAAGTTAGAAGATGGCTTATTCTTTCTAGCAGCATCAAGTTAGTCCTAGCTATTTCGATCAACTCAATGATAATAACAGTGATGAGTATCCTGAGAACATGTCATATAGTTCTTCTAACTGTCGCAGTTCTGAATATATATGGTGACTCAATTCTTGTCGTAATTCTTCCTACATCTCCCAGAATAGCAGTTAACAGTCGATTGAACCTACTTTATTGTTTACAAGATGCCATTGGTCCATCTCAGTTAACTTCTTGGATAAATGCTAGCGCTTCTTTAGAAACAAAAGATAACAGTGTTAAAGCTAGTTCCAAAGTTACTACTAGTCAAAACCAAACTGACCCTTACCTTACTGGATAAACCTTCTACTGAATAACTCTCTACCTAAAGTAACTAATCTAACTGCTGTTTTTAGGCTTCTACTATAAATAGAACTACTTATACTATAAATAGAAGCATCACTAACACTTCAATTTAATTTTCTCATGCACCACATCCTTAACGAGCAATTTTTTTTACATAACACAGATGAAGGTTAATACAAAACTGAATCTGCTGTTATTCTGTGGGTCGATGCTCATTGTTCTATTGACATAAAAAGAGTTATCCAATAGCAAGTATCTAATGTCAAGGATATCAAACCTTATATTATCATGTTATTAAATGTAATAGAAATGAATAAAGATAGCATTGTGTAGATTATATTAAATTATGTTTATAATTTAGTTAAAAGGAGTCTGCTGACGAGTAGGATTTAATGGAATATAGAAGAGTATTCCAAAAATCAGAAGCAGAAGGAACAAAGCAACGTAATGAGGCAGATGAGAAAAGTGTAAAGAGAAGATGATAAGATCATAATGACAAGAACTATGAGTAGAGGATGGTTGAAGAGTGAATATGCCAGAATGGAAGTGGAGTATTTTGTTGAAGCTTTTGTAAAACAGGAATAATTTAGTAACTCTATGATTAGAAGGTTTTTATATTTAGTACTAGTGGTTGTGTTGTAGTTGTCAAAATGGAGAATAAATACACAGCAATGTACATATTAACTAACTATAAGATCAGATATTTATGTCATTTAATACAAAACATTTTTGTCATATCTTAATGGATGAGTTCCTTTGATCTATCAATTCTTCAGAATTATTAATAATGCTGTATTTAGTGTATCATAGTTTAAAATTCATTTCATTTTACTCTTGATGTTAAAAGCATGAATCAGATATTTCATCCAATTGCTTTCAGTACAGTATATGTTGTTCTCGTTATGATACTTTTTCAATGTAGCAATTATACTAAAATATAATTCCTTTACGTACCTCTCAAAAAAATAGATCTTTTCACTATGCTATCTCTAAATAAATATACAATTAGAAGGATATTAGTAGATTTTCTCAATAAAAAATCAGAGTTCTTGAAAATATAAATAATGAATATAGCTCCAATACTTACCACCTCTCGCATATATATCATTAAGACAAACTAATCTGCAATGCTATCTAAGGGACAAGATCTGTCAAAACAATATTTTTAAGAAACAGTTATAAACAGTCGTCTCAAATCAAGCTTATAAACAATTTATTAGAATGAAAGAAAGACTTTTGTTAGATATTCTTCAGAAATATGTTGGTGACAATAATGTGTTCACACAAGAGTGAATTTAGTAGTTGCTATGGCAACAGGCTTAAATCTCTCTCTCTTTCTCTATCTCTCTCTCAATACACATCCGTGATGAGAATCTTATCACATCTTTGCAGTATCAATAAACTATGACTATGACAAGGAAACTTTGTAACACAAATTCTATAGTCTGTGATTACTCATCTCTATTATCCAGATGAAGATACTGACTTGCTGTAAAAATGGTATGTAAACAAAAATTATTGAAAGATGTAAATAGCTACTTTCAATTAATAAAGATGCTGCTAAAGTTAAGAAAGAACATGGTTAGTTCATTTGTGTTTCATACATATTGTTGAGTTTATTAATATTATTGTAACAGAGTATGTCAAATATACATATGTATATATATAATTATATATTTTAAATATAATGTCTTTATGAGGCTTAATAAGTGTTATTATACATTGACTGTGACAAGACTGATCTATTTGTTTTTATTTTTAAAAAGATACAGTTTTATACCAGTTAATAATATTGTTCTACTATTTTTCATACTCAATATGATTTTCACTTCTTATAATTTCTTTATAGTTTTAAAACCTGAAAACTTCTATTACTGAAATTACTTTATACAATAACTGGCAAATACATGGCAATAGATTGGGGATCTACTAGGAATTGATTTTAATACCAGTGACAATTTGTTGATTTTCTCCATTTCAAACAATCTTAAAGTGTGAAAAATGATAAAAAGCTGGTTAATAATGAACCAACTCTTGCTTCTTGGGACAATACACTTGATATCATAGAGGGACATCTTCAGAAGAAAGCTTTTACTGTTGAAATTCGTTGAAAACTCAAAATAAAATAATCAGTTCAGTTTACAGTATTAAGTGCAAACATTGAAAAAAAATCATTCAATATTACATGTTTATTCTTTCCAAAGTTCATATAAAAAATTAAGAAATTATAGTTAACAGTTGTGCAAAAACATTTATTACTGATTATTTCCTATCTGTTTTTGTTATAGGTGAAGAGACCATAACTCTTCTTAAAACAATTAACTCTGACAAGAGGTATAAACATTAACTTCCATTGGAATTGTATATTCTGTCCAATAACTACATAAGTGTAGTCCAACTGACAACTAACTACACACATTAAGTCTATACTATGTTTGCATATAAAGGACATGAGTTGTAACACAAACTATTTCGTACACATGATCAGAAAGTAAATATCATGACTCAACCTTTGTCCTGATGTGACTTGGTAATAATTACAAACTTAAAAATGTTATTGTAGCTTATTTAGATAAAGAAAATAGATACTGTTTCCAACAAATATACTATGACAATTAATGTGTATTAAAATCTAGACACATTAATTTTCCAATCAACATAAATCTATACTATTATATACACATGATACTTAACTTATGTAATATATATATATAACCAATTATTATAAGATGTCTCTGTCTTTCTATTAGTTGATAGATAATTTTACTTTTCTTAGCAACAGTAACATTTTTCATGAATAATAGATATTCTTTACTAAACATTTTTAATGATAATTTATTATTATATGCACATTGTTTTTATTATGAAACATCATCATATTTTTGTTTAGCTACTTCACTTATTTTTTAAAACGTTATTTAAACTTAAGCTATTGATTCAATAAAGCAATGCTATTAGCATTACATGTAACATCAGTTAATGTAGTGAACAAAGAGATGTTGACATGCATTTTAAATGTGGACAGACATGCTTACAAGTAATACATTAACCCATTGCTTTCAGTTAACTGCAGTCATGGTATATTCATCCTTTTTGTTAATTTTAAATGACATTTTTCTGTGTTAAATTAAAGCTTTGTTTTTTCAGAAGAATGTGTGAGCTTTAAAAGTATCCTGTAGCTAGCTACCCATTCAAAACATCCTAAAAGAACTTTTTTTTCTAAATTTGAGCAGACTCTGAGATTCATCAATATCATTCGTTGATATATGTATTTGTAATATAATTATGAAGATAGCTATACAGTTATCAGTCTATTACTTTAGCATTATCTGATAATAACACTACAAGCTATGTTAAGAAATTTCAAAAACAGTTCTTGTTGAGATAAAAGATGTTTACAAAAATAATAATGAATATATAGCAGGAAAGAAGATACATCAAACATGAAGAATTGTTGACTCTATGAATGGATGTGTGCATATTTGTTAGATTATTTTATCTTTAATTTATACATACATACATTTTACACAAACACTATCACAACCAGCAACATTTAAAACATAAAAAGAGTTCCATGTTCAGCTAGCGAAAGAGTTGATAGGTAACTATTGTAGTTGACTAAGATGTGGTGACAGTTGAAGACCTATTCATCAACTATCTCTTTGTCATTTTCCTATGAAGATTAGAGATGACAACAACAAGTTGAAAAGAGGTCAATACTCTTACCACAATGCAGTTCACCACACTCATGTTGATAGTTCCTGTCACTTCCTGGTATTATAGAGAGTGTGATGTTTGGATTTTTCACACTGGAGATGCTAAAGATTGCTTCCTAATGTGGCACACAAAACAATATCAGTAATATTTGTGCAATATAAATATACGTTTCGTCTATAAGTATCTATTTGTACAATATCTCATAAAATCTGTATGTATTATATACATCAGTCCACTACTGATCATATATAGTTTCCTATAATCACATTGTAACATTTACTAAACCTATCATAAAAAATAAAAATTGTCAATGGCTACAACAATCATGACCAGTTGTCACTATTGTATGAGCAGAAACAGAAAAACTTTAACGTATACATACTGCTTAGTAATACTCTATAGTTCAAAAACTTATATTACTTCGAGTGTTTCTGGCTTTGAAAAGACATAGCAATGCCTTCAGTAGTTTGTATAGCTTCAGATTCAACGATCCACTTGCTTTAGCTTGGTGTACGAAAAAGTGCTTTACTCTCACGCTACTATATCTTCGTCATAGTAATGCCTACAGCCAACTTTCAAGATATAGATGTCTACTTCTCGAACTCATCTTCCTTCTGGACGAAGCTTCTCTATACCAATTTGCCAACCTCAAACGCAACTACTCAACCCTATAAAAGGAAGTCTGTCCATTCTCTAAGAAATTAAAAGTTCATTCTCTGCCTCTAACACACTACTCAACCCTAGAGAAGGAATTCTGGCCATTTACTGGGACACTAGAAAAGGAAGTCTGGCCATTACCTTGGATAAAGAAGTCTAGCCATTTTTCTGTTGAATCAAAGTTCATTCTTTACCTTGAACACAATTACTCAATTCTAGAGAAGAACATCTGACAATTTACTGGGGACCCTGGAGAAGGGCGTCTTGTCATTGTTTAAAGAATCAAAAGTTCATTCTCTATCTCAAACACAACTACTCAACCCTGGAGAAGGAATTCTGGCCAAATACTGAGGACCCGGAGAAAGAAATCTGGGCATCAAGCTAGAGAAGGAAGTCTGTCCATTTACTTGGGAATCAAAAGTTCATTCTTTACCTCAAACACAATTAATCAACCCTAGATAAGGAAGACTTGCCTTTTTTTGGGGATTAAACATTCATTCTCTACCTTGAACACAAAAACTCGATGAGAAGGAAGTTTTGCCATTATCTTGACAATCAAAAGCTCATTCTCTAGCACGAACGCAGCTACTCAAACCTTAGAGAAGGACGTCTAGCCATTTTCTAAGTAATCAAAAGTTCATTTTCTATCTTTAACATAACTACTCAATCTTAGAGAATAAAAAGTTCATTCTTTACCTTAAACACAACTACTCAACTCTAGAAGGAAGTTTGGACATTACCTGAGAAATCAAAAGTTCATTCTCTACTTCTAATGCAACTACTCAACCCTAGAGAAGGAAGTCTGGCCATTATCTGGGGAATCAAAAGTCGTTCTTTACCTCTAATGCAACTACTCAACCCTTGATAAGGAAGACTTGCCTTTTTCTGGGTAATGAAACATTCATTCTCTACCTTGAACACAAAAACTCGAATGCAATTACTCAATCCTAGATAACAAAGTCTTGCCATTTTCTGTGGACCCTAAATAAGGAAGTCTGGTCATTACCCATGAGAAGGAAGTCTTTCTGTTTTCTTAGGAATGAAACATTCATTTTTTACCTTGAACACAAAAACTCGTTTTGGCATTTTCTTGGGAATGACAAGTTCTTTCTTTTCCTAGTTGTTATATGAAAACTCCTAAAATAACTACACAGATGAAAGTGATTATTGTAGTAGCTATAATTAACACAAGATGACATAATGACTACAATAACTAAAGTGCCAATTTATTTCCTTAGAAGATGATGCCTACTTTAATTAATTTACTAACGAGTCAGCTGAAAATTGGGAGAACTTTCACAGATTTTCTATCCATAGGACAAATTGATTTTTGTTCCAATAGATAGACAAGTAGTACCTTAATTTATTATAAACATTTGAAGGTTAATGCAAGCAAACCTTAGCACTTACAGTTAGACAAAATTTACAGTATACGCTGTGTCACAGATTTATAACAACAGGATGTTCCTAATGATTATTGTTATCACATATTTGTCACATCTGCCAACTAAGGGATATAGTTGAAATATGTTTGCTAGTGTCAGATAATATAAGGAAATCATTGCTTCAATGTGTAGTATAGTACTAATGTGTTTATAATTCTGTATCTACTTGTTATTTTATCATGTAATATTGATCATTTTATCATATAGGCAATATTAACCAGTTGTTTTTTTAGCTGAAGACTATTTACTCTAGTTATACATATCTTGATAAAATCAAACAATTAATTATAAAGAGTTATTTGAGATACATTTAGTGCTTTTTATGTCTCTAACAATCAGTGATATAGTAGACTATGTTATCATTATTGTATCATAGCGTGCTTTAACAATGCTATGAACTTAACCACTGGTCGTCTGCTGGTATTACAAAATTTGTAGTTTCTGACTTCAACTTCCTGATAATCACAAAGACAGTAAGTAGCTTTGGGTTCTAGAAGATGCAAAAGCCTTCATTGAGAAGCAGATATGCCAAATTAAGCAAAAAGATAAAACAATGACAGCATACCACTTGAACTCTGTCTGTTTGTTATGTACATTCAACTACTACCTATTTTTACAACATATGAATGCTAGTAATACCAGATATAAGCTAGAATGATGTTAGCTAACACATCTCACAATATAAACAACATGTCTGTATTTACTATAACCCTAGCACTAACTATAATTATAGTCAGTGTCATCACTATGTTTATTCCATGATATCAGTAAAAATGGTTTGACATTGTATGTGATAACATAGTGAATATACTAGGATACTGTTTATTACTTGTAGAAATATGGTCTGATATTTACATTGAGAGAATAATTAGACTTGTATAATAGATTCTTCAGTTTGTTAGTGACTTCTTACAACATGACATATGAGTGAATCTTTGCAAATTACTGCTTGTATTAATCCTAACATTTTATATAACTGTACTGGCATCTTTGTTGTGATAATAATTTATTTCTCCAGCCAGTAGTCAGTATAATTGACAGTAGACATCAGTTACAAAGTAGTTCACTCAGTATTGTCTCAACCAGATATTTAGTGTGATAATTTAATTTATTTTATGGTACACTCCTTCGTAACATTATAATTTTATACATTTTTAAAATTTTATATAACTATACTGGCATCTCTATTGTGATGATATTTGATTTTTCTGGTCAGTAGTCAGTATGATCAACTGTAAACATCACTGACAAAGTAGTTTACTCAGTATTGTCACAACGAGAAATTTATCCTGCTAATTCAAGTTATTCTTTGTCATACTACTAACTTTGTACCATTATACTTTTATACATTCTTGTAAATAGCTTACATAGACTTTTTAATCGACAATAAATCATGCAACCAAGGACTAGTGTTGTATAGTATATATATAAAAACAGTATGTATTACATGTTGTCAATATATTTTTGATACATTTCCAACTAATCAAGCTCTACCATGAGATATGTTTATTATAGATATTTTAATAACAAATGTAACAGATATCATCAATGTTGAATTTATATACACTGGTTATTACAATCATAATACATAGTTTAGATCATCATATGTTGGACAATTGTAATAATATGACTTGAAGAACATAAATGTTAGCATTATATCAATTTAGTGTATTCCCTATATTTTCATTCATTACATAATTATGGTAATGATTATCTTATAATGCTGTTATACAATGTCTATAAGAACATTTCGTTAAATTTGGCTAATTGTCATTAAAAGATGGATGTGTTATGAATTAGCAGCAGGTACACTTTTACATACTCCTCTTTAATGAAGAAGTGGAAATACTTTAAATCTAGTAAAAGATGACCAAAAAAATATTTACAACTGTTTAATTTGTGTGGTACCAAATTTTAGCTTGGATTGCACAATTTTCAGACCAACATGGCTACATAAAAATGGCATTGTGTACCAAAACAACAATGCCTATCTTATGACAAGTACAGATAGATTAGCTTCTTTATTTTGTCATACGAAGTATCGGTAGTGACATGCTTCTTTTTTTGGTTTCATCATGTAATGTACTAATTTTGATAGACATTATCATGCCTATGTCATTTTTGTTTCTCCATATCAGTCATTAATATATATTTTATTTGGTTATAATGTTTGTCATAGTCATTAACTAACAGATGGTTTAACTTATATTAATCTAAGACACTTTGTTATGTAATATAATTTTGTTGTTCACCCTTTACAGATTGGTTTTAATAACTAGGTTACATTGTTATTTTGATATTAAACTACCTCAACTAGTTGTAGCTACAGTCAGTCACATGGTAGCTTCAACAAACGTGATTGCGTTAAGCAATTTAAGTTAAAGTAACCCAGGAGTGTCACTTCAATTACATGTAGGTGAAATTAACCAATTTGTAATATAGTCAATACAACTGTTCCAAGTAGTTTTAACCCTGTGTTTTTTGTGGTGTATGACCTATTTATTTCAAAAGTTAATACTCTAATTATATTAACTATGAATATACTAACAAACAGGAGTATTCTGGAAAACACAACCATCAGAAATATTACTGCACTACAACAATTATATCTTCATTGTATACTGAAACTTGTCACTATAATAAATAATACAAGTCATATCCAGTAATCTGGAGCTGAACCAAACCAATATCAGTTAAATGACTATAACCACACATAACTTTCTAAACCTTAATCTTTAACACTGATTGTATGACTAGATATTTATGACATTTGCTATGCATAAAAAACATTAGTCATTAATGACATATACATTACAATTAACACATGTAGAAACAACTCAAAATCTCCAAGCACAATGGATTGTTTCTAACAATGTATCAAATTCTAGAGACAGGTCTTTGTCTGGTTTTGCCTCCTTGTTTACTCATATCTGTGGTAATGACAACTAGTTATCAGTAACAATGTAAAACAACTGAATACTAACTGTCGATTGGTTAGATTAGTCTGTTAAACTAAGAAACTTATTATCATCTACAAGATTGCATTGAATGAGCTTTATCTTTAGTTCATAGACTAAGGCTATGCATCTTGTATGAATAATATTTCCTTGTGAAACATTTTATAAAAAACAATTAAGGTATGGTCCAGTGTGTATTACTGTAGTGGGAAATAAAGTGCTAATGTGCATGTAAGTGTGTATACTGGGATAAACCTAATTCTTGAAGCAACAATTATTAGCCAATAAGCTAGAATAAAAATAAATTATCTTTCATGTTCAAGGGCCTAGATACTAAAACTATTATACCATAACATGGCCACATTTCTTATTATGTTTATTCTATTTAATTTAATTGCTTCACACTCAAAGTAGCAAGAAATAAATTATACTAGGATACTGTTATTACTTAGAGAAAATGCTCTAATATTTTACATTAACAGAATAAAGTGTGCTTGTATGATAGAATTACATGATTGCTAGTGAGTTCAATAAAGTAACATAATGGCATATCAAATAGATTTTTTAAAAGTAGACAAAATATTTGAGTCAGTATTACAACGACCAGATGTTTTTTATGCTCCTTTAGTTTTTATATAATACTCCTTGTAACATCAAGCTTATATACTGTATGCAATCAATGTACTTTACCTGTTATACTGTGAAACATACATTGGAGACATATTAATATTTGTAAGTCATATTACTCCATTATGTAGTAATTGAAAATAGACTTAAAATATATGAAGAGGTCTAGCCATCTATATCATCACTTTTGTGTGCATGTTATGTAATCAAAATGTTTTTAATACATATATCAATGTAGTTAACTTATTTTAAAGTAAAGACAATTACAGTATAAGATATGTGCATGATAAATGATACCCCAACGATTGACTAGACAAATAATGTTATATCTAGAAGAACATAAACAGACGTGTATTATTTTGTTGTAATTATGAAGATCAAATACATCAAGTACAATATATATGTATTGTAATTATATTAGCTAGTGTTTTGACATGAATAAACAGTCGGATCAGACCTACATATTCTTTTTGTATGTATACAAGCAAATCCTTAAAAAACTCTTGTATCTCAGTTCACTGTAATCCTTGCCACTATAAATATTGATGGTTTGATTTAGCCAATAATAATACAGATTATATATATTATGTAGGAAATTGTTTGATACAAACTGAAAGTACTGTTTTATTCCTAACATGCTATTATAAATAGCTGTTTAGAATATGCTAGGAATGAAACATTTATTTGTTATCTTATACTTATGCAACCTGTGTAACCATATATTGGTTAAGTCAACCATTTAATTTTCACAATGTGCAAACATTATCATAAATTGCTTTAGATTGTAAATCAAAAGAGTGATATAACAATTATGTTAGATACTTTTAAAAGATGATGTAATGACTTTTGTATGGTAAAAAATGTTACAAAGTACTGCAGTTATTGATATTATATAGACTGCATGTGTATCTATATGTGAGGTCCTAAATAATTAAAAAATACATTTATGTAGTAAACACTTTGTGTCAATGAACAAATGAAAGTATAAAATACAACTGCTTTGATATGTTACTTGTTTTTTAAATCCTACTGTGGGATCTAACTATCTTCCATGCTAGTAACAATGTTACTACATGTTATTTTAAGCTGAAATTCCAATATCACAAGCTGCAATGTCTAATAAAGCAACATTATCTAAATGATTGCACTTATAATTTTCTTTTCATCAATGTACTAGCTGTTGCTTTTACAATAAACTTTCTATTGAAACTTATGTTGTTTACTTGATTTGTCATTGTAATGTAAATCAAAATTGTCTTAACACTTTTAAAAATGTTAACACCTTTCATTATCCAGGATGGGGATGCACCATTACATCAGGCTGCATCTCAAGGACACACTGAAGTAGTTCAACTACTTATACAAAGTGAAGCAACCCTTGATGCTCTCAATAAGGTAACAGTTTATATACAACATTGATTGTGTCTCATACAGAATGTTCACCTAATAATATTTAATACAGACTATAACACAATATACTATTATGTATTTACACATCTTATATAATAATTATGTAATTATAATATACAATCATACATGTTCTTAATAACACACATTTTTTAACATCAAGCAAAGTCTATACCTCTTAAACTAAATATTATTAGCATTGTGCTAGTGTATGTGCTTGTCTATACCTACTTGTTAGATGTTTAACCAGTTGGGATTAATTAGAAGAAAGCCCAAAGTCACTTACTTGGACTTTCCTAATTCTCAGTAAAATAAAAATTTCTTGACAAATTATATCAACAACTTTGGTATGATATGTGTACATTAGTCTTTATGTTAGTTTCTGAAAATAATAGTAAATAGCATTTTTATACCCAATTTATAAGAGTTGGTCCTACTAATTGACCTCTTAAAATCTTTGTATAAAACTTGGTATAGCAAAATGTTAAACTAGTTGTATATGCAGGTGTTTGACGATTAATAACAGCATCTAAGTCTTTTTGTGATACTCATAGATCTTGTTTCTAGGAATATTCAATAATTACTATGATAAGATGGCTAGTTTAAATTCTTGTATTTATATTATTATATGGTAACAAAAAAGTGTTATTAGAATTATATTTATATTTATATTTATAGCAAAGACAAACTCCACTTCATGTTGCATTTGAGGAAAAGAAAATGAAAGTAGTAAAGTTACTACATCAATTTGGAGCTGACCTTACCATACCAGACAAGGTAAGTCATATATTGTATGTATAAGTACTGAGTATTTGCATTTTAGAATGGAAAATTACCTGCTGATCTGGCTAACATGTCAACTCAAGCCATTAGACAATGCTTGTATTCAGGTTAGTTGAATCAAATTTGTAGTTAAAACTAGTAATGCATTGTCAAAGTGCTGGGCAGCAAATGTCACTTTAGTGTTATTATTGGTTATGGAAAAGATCATTGTTTAAAATATCTTTATATGATGTTAATGTATGTGATCATAAATTATTATGCCAAATGTATACATAATACATTGTAAAATATTATATATTTTACTTATCACTTATCTTAAAAACAACCAATATGCACTATTTTAGTAGAACTTGCTAATGTACATATTGTTATGAAATATGTAATTAATAAAAATGTGCTATTATAATAGCACATTTATACTAATTATTTATTGCATAACATAATGTAATGTTTTTAATACAAAGATACTTTAATCAAATTATCTTTGGATTAAATGTATCACAGATTTTTATGTTATTTCTCATTATTGTTGACTTACATTTCTCTTCTACAGAATCAGCTAAATCGTTTGCACAAGCTTTAAGAGAAGGGTCTGTTATTGTAGAAATTATCAAGTTGGTACTAATGGGTCCTCCAGGTGTAGGCAAAACCTCTTTTCTGCATTTACTTTTCAATTGGTCAGCTCCAAAGTATCATAACAGCACAGCTATTGCCAGTAGACCTATTCGTGCAATTGAGCGTGTAGTTGGAGAAAAGGATGGAAGTATTTGGGAGAGAATGGAAGGAGTTGAATTATTGAGGAAAGTAATGGAAGCATTACCAAATCTATTGGACTCTGAAAAAGTTGATAATGAGTCTACTCCTAGCACCCCCTTTAGTGTGGATGAGCGTCACAACGTACCCACATCATTTATTGAAGCCAAACATACGAATCAACAAGATATTGCTTCTGATGAGCCTATGACCCATAAAATTGCCCACGGTGCAACTAATTTAGATCCCAAGTCTATTATTGATTCTAATGCTCCTTATTTCTCTGACCAAATACTTGACGTTTTGGCAAAAGGGAATACGTCAAAAGGCCTGCATGCGTCAACATGGATACACGTCCTTGATAGCGGAGGTCAGCCTCAATTTGCTGATGTTTCACGGGCTTTTCTTCGTGGAAATTGCCTCAATGTTATTGTCACAAAATTAAATCAGTCTCTGAGCGATAAGCCTAAGTTTCTGTACTCTGTCGATGGTCAAGTTGTACATCAGCCTAGTTTGCTTCAGATGACCAATCTTCAGCTGATAGAATACTTTGTCCGCTCTATAGCCTCAGCCAAGCACACAGTTGCCAAAGGTTTTAACAAAATTGATTCAAAGCACACAGTTGTCAAAGGTTTCAACAAAATTGATTTTAAGCCTCTTTTCTGTATTGTTGGTACAAAGTATGATCGTACACATGGAATCACTACTCTTTTCAAAGAATTAGAGCCACTGCATGAAAAAAATTCTAAGTTGTTACGTGTTCTACATGAGTTTCGTGATCACTTCATATTCTATAATGAATCAGAAGATGAATTAATTTTTCCTGTTGATAATACATGCAAAAAGAACAGGAAACAAATCTCTGAAGATATCCGATCACGTATTACTAGCTACGAAAATGTTGCTGCTGAAGTAGAAATACCAATTCGATGGTATGTCTTTGAATTACGTCTCAAAGAAGTGGCAGAGAAGATGGATCATGGTATGGTCTCTCTTAACACGTGTATTGAGATTGGTCAAGAGCTGAAAATGAAAGCTTTTGATACAACCCACTGTGTTGAATACCTCAATTTCTTGTCTTTAGTTCTCTACTTTCCTGGCGTAAATGATAACGTTATATTCACCAATCCACAGTACCTAGTCAACTTGGTTACAAGCATAATTAGAGCTTCGTTTGTAGATCCTGTGAAATGTAAAATTTTCAAAGATTGTGCTCCCTACCCAGGTTGGAATCAACAGCTTCGACACAAAGGCATATTTGAAAGTAAATTGCTCGATGCTCTGGTGAATGTCCAGTTTGTTGAGGGTTTGTTCACTAAGAATAATTTCCTTGAGTTAATGGCACATCTTTGCATTGTCAGTCCTTTAAAGAATCTAACGGAGACTACGTCAACTTCATCAACACAGCAATATTTTATACCAGCAGTTCTTCCCAGTAGTCATATTACAGAGGAAGAAAAGAAACATTTTAAGAAAACATGCCAGCCAATGGTGCTTCAATTTGAAAACAAAGTTGTACCTCAGGTATGTAATGTCATATGTGTTATTCATAACTCTACAATTGCGTTTATGCTATAGGGGGTTTTCCCTGCTACTGTAGTAGCCTTATTAAATAGGAAGACTCCTCCAACCTTTGTGTTAGATGGTTCATCACCAAAATTCTCAAATCAATTACGTTATGGAGTGAAATTGGCATCTGATGAATTAGGAGGGTCACTTTTGCTGGTTGATTCTCTTTCTTGGATGGAGGTCTACTTTACTGGAATTCCTAGCAGTAATTGTAGTGTAATACGTCATACAATGGATGAAGCTGTATCATCCTGTGCTAATCCACTGTCTTATAAGCCTTCTGCTCTCAAGTTTGCAGTTAGTCTGTTGTGTAGACATCCTGATCACATGACAGATTTAAGTATACAGCCACATCCAGCAAAGTTAATTCATTCTAAATATGTTCATTGCACATTAATGAAAGAATTAGAGCCTTTACCACTTGATACAGAGAAAGAGGAACATTGGTTTACTGGACACAAAGGTATGCTGTGTTTAGTATGTTATGTCTGATTTGTTTTTTTAATTACAGATCAAACATCAGCTTGCCAAATCCAATTAGTTGAAGTCCCTCTTGTTTCAGATGTTCATGGTATGAACATTTTTACTTTAAATACATAATATTGTATAGACAATGACACTACCAAAATGGCATAAGCAAGTCATGATAAGAGAAACTTATTTATTGTTTCATTGTTTCTTTTATGTTATTGTCAATTCATAAGAGTTCCATAAAGTAGAAGTCATTTCCAACTCTTTTTCATTTTTTAGTTCCAAAGAAGCCTGTTTCCTTTTCATCACTGAATGAATCTAGATGTGAACCTCATGACCAGCATGGAACTGAAGGTAGTGTTTCCAAAAAAGACTTTAACAAAGTCAACTATAGTGCCACACTTTTAGAGGAACAATCTGACTCAGGTCAGTGTTTACTTGATGTTAAAAAGTTATGTACTATGAATGTAAACAACTGTAACAAATAAATTGTTGTAAAACTTTTGTTCTTACTTCATGCAGACATTCATGCCACTATTACAGATATTGAGTGTGAAAACCTGGCCCATCCAATCAAGTTTGGTAGGTTTCCTTGACACTATATATGTATTTGTATCTTATGATTATATTATAACTTATTATTTATAAAGTTAATAGACAATAAATTAATAATAATTATAATAATTTTTTCAAATTTCAGAGAACAAGTTAGACCTCCTTCGTTTGCTACATCCAATTAGATATAAATGGAAACAAATAGGACAGTCACTCAGAATAAGTCATGGAGATCTACAAAATATACGTGATGAAAGGAGTCGCAATACTGACAGACTCTCTGATGTCATTCAAATTTGGTTTGACAAAAAAACTACTGATGTTACCTGGGGCACAATTAAGATTGCAGTAGAATTACCACCAGTGTTTGAACCTTCTATAGCCAAAAGTATTATGCATTTCTTTAGCTCCACAAGTTGCAGTTAAACTACCTTTTTTAATTGAAGGTTATTTCTTTCAAATTAAAAGTTAACATGTATGCATATTTTGATAGTGTTTAAAATTATTTTCCTTTAATATACATTTGTTTGCTTTTACAGTAATAATAATTTCACTTTAGTCACTGTGGTTTGTTATTTGTGGTTGTTTTTGTAATTTTAATGTTTTTGTACTAACTTTCAATCGTGTTCATAATTTATGATTTCACTTTAGTATTTCATTAGATTTTTTGTATAATGGCAAAATACCTTTTTAGGTAGTGTGTTACATCTATTTTTAAGTTTAAATTTTCAGTGTTTTCCTTATTAATGTTTATTGTAAAATTTTACAAAAGTCTTTATAAAAATGTTTTATTATAGAAATGTATGTTGCATTTTAAATTTTGTATTTCTTCCTCTTTTAGATAATTACGTTGTTGTCAGTTTCTTTGCATCAAATTAATTTGATATAAGTTTTCTTTGAAATCATTATAAGCAAAATAACGTTATGATGATTATGAACTTGTTCTGGATAATGACTGTCACTGGAATTCTGTACAGTATCAACTGATTCCATGAGAAACAGTAATGTCAAATTCTTTATATATCACTAGTAACAACTTAACTTTACCTTTGCATGACATACACCAAACTTTAAAGGCAAAGCCTATAGGTCCGATAATCAGACTCGTTATTTTCAAACAATTGGTCTGGCAATCGAAGCCACGCCTCAAAAGGTAAAAACATGCCCACTCAATAAACATTCCTAATGATAAATGAACTGTAATCATAGATACTGCAATGAAGTTTCACAACTTATCAGTAATGATATAGCAAGTTCGACAGTACCATAGCTTTGATTTTGGAGGACCTTTCAAACTAATTCAATGGAAATGAAACCATGTCAAGCATGAGTTACAAACAATGAAATCTTCCATATCATCATCAATTAGATTCCTGCACTGATCATAGTACCAAATAGGATTACTCTTGCCTATCAGGAGAAAAATGTTTCCTATAGCTTTCAATGCATACATTTTCATCTAAACAGGAGCAGGAAATTGTCTCTGGACAGACTTCAACATTGTCTTCATTAATAAGAGAACCTCTTATTGGAGAATCAACAACATTGGCATCAAGAAACTACTTCAAAATAACTAACAAGTTTAATGATAAGTATGCTGTGTAGTGAAGTACTTACTTTTTCTTTTTCAATGGGCATTTTCTTCATAAAAGGTATAGTCTTGCCATGATTCTGACATTTCCTTGGTAGACCTACGACAGTTAACCTTTGGCCTTCCACACTTCTTCAGTCTTGGTGGAATCTTGATTGTAGCCAAACCTGTATGTGTTACCATTATCTTCCTTAAGTAAAAGCACCTCTTACCATTTAAGCATTCATTAGCATCAAAGCTGTTTGATCCATCTTGTACATGTATCTCTCCAATTGTCCCTTTCTCCTACACACAATTGTTATTATAGATAAAATTCAAAACTGTCCTTACCCATAACTACTTCCTGTTTGTCTTCTGATCCATCTCCAGAAATTACTTAATCATCTTTGCAATCATTATCACATTCACTACCATCTACATACATGTACATGACTTTACAGTAAACACAAAATATCATGGCTACACATAGTACCTTCTGTGTGCTCAACACATTGCCCTGCTTTCCAGTTGTCACAAATACATACCAAAACAGAGTAATGCTCTTCATACTGACTCATACCAACTTGAAAACCCAGTGAACAAATTTCCTGACACAAGGACATCATTTTGCAGAATTTCTGATGCTGAGACAAGACAAATTTAACTGGTTTTGAAAAAAGACTGGTGATCTACACAACAATTAAAATATGACATGATTTATTTTTATTATGTACCTTGAAAGATGTGTCAAGACCAAGTTCTCCTTTCTCTTCAAAGGTTTTCTTGTGTAAGATGCAAACGTTTCACCAACACGAAAAGACTGTTTAATTTGTGTGGTACTAAATTTTAGCTTGGATTGCACAATTTTCAGACCAACATGGCTACATAAAAATGGTATTATGTACCAAAACAACAATGCCTATCTTATGACAAGTACAGATAGATTACATCCTTTATTTTGTCATATGAAATATTGGTAATTGGTAGTGACATGCTTCATTCTTTTAGTTTCATCATGTAATGTACTAATTTTGATAGACATTATCATGCCTATGTCATTTCTGTTTCTCCACATCTGTCATTAATATCTGATTTATTTGGTTATATTGTTTGTCATAGTCATTAACTAACAGATGGTTTGACTTATATTTATCTAAGACACTTTGTTATGTAAAATAAGTTTGTTGTTTACCCTTTACAGATTGGTTTTAATAACTAGATTACATTGTTATTTTGATATTAAACTACCTCAACTAGTTGTAGCTACAGTCAGTCACATGGTAGCTTAAACAAACTTGATTACATTAAGCAATTTCAGTTAAAGTAACCCAGGAGTGTCACTTCAATTACATGTAAGTGAAATTAACCAAAGTATGGTCCAGTTGTGTATTACTGTAGTGGGAAATAATGTGCTAATGTGCATGTAAGTGTGTATACAGGGATAGACTCAATTCTTGAAGCAACAATCATTAGCCAATAAGCTAGAATAAAAATAAATTATCTTTATTGCTGAAGGGCCTAGATATTGAAACTATTATACCATAACATGACCACATTTCTTTATTATATTTATTCTATTATATAATTTAATTGCTTGACACTCAAAGTAGCAACAAATATAATATACTAGGATACTGTTATTATTTAGAGAAAATGCTCTGATATTTTATATTAAGAGAATATAGTGTGCTTGTATGATAGAATTACCTGATTCCTAGTGAGTTCAATAAAGTAACATAATGGCATATCAAATAGATTTTTAAAAGTAGCCAAAATATTTGAGTCAGTATTATCAAGAGCGCATGAGCGTTGCGAAGCAACTCAAAAGAGCGTCAAACTCCCTTAACCAACTGTGTTGAATCAAGACTTAGAACATATGTCCATATATGGACATAACTTATACTGTAATTGTCCACTTTTGTATGTCAGTTCACTGTAATCCTTGCCACTATAAATATTGATTGATTGATTTAACCAATAAATAATACAGATCATATATGTGTAGCAAATTGTTTGAAAGTAAATATCATGCTGTTTTAATCCTAACATGCTATTATCAATAGCTGTTTAGAATATGCTAGGAATTAAACCATTTTTTTGGTAATCATACACTTATGCAGCCTGTGTAACCATAATATTTAATTTTCACAGAGTGCAAAGATTATAATAAATTGCTTTAGATTATAAATTAAAAGATTGTTATATTTATAACAATTATATTTGATACTTTTAAAAGATAGTGTAATGACTGTGTCATATAAAAAATGTTACAAAGGACCGGAGTTATTGATATTATATATAGACTGTGTGTGTATCTATACATGAGGTCTTAAATAATTAAAAATATATATTTATGTAGTAAACACTTTGTGTCATTGAACAAATCAAAGTATAAAATAAAACTGTTTTGATGTGTTACTTGTTCTTAAAAATCCTTCTGTGGGCTCTAACTATGTTCCATGCTAGTAACAATGTAGCTATATTTTTTAAACTGACATTCCAATATCATACAAGCTGCAAAGTCTAATAATGTAAGATCATCTAAATGATTGCACTTATAATTCTCTTTTCATCAATGGTACCAGCTGTTTCTTTTACACTAAACTTTCTATTGGAACTTATGTTGTTTACTTGATTTGTCATTGTTATGTAAATCAAAATTGTCTTAACACTTTCAAAAATGTTAACATTTTTTATTATCCAGGATGGGGATACACCATTACATGATGCTGCATCCCGAGGACACACTAAAGTAGTTCAACTACTTGTACAAAGTGGAGCAATCCTTGATGCTCTCAATAAGGTCTATACACAACATTGAATGTGTCTCATACAGAATGTTCACCTAATAATATTTAATACAAACTATAATACAATATACCATTATGTGTTTATACATCTTATGTAATATACAATCATACATGTTCTTAATAACACACATTTTTTTAACATCAAGCAAAGTCTATACCTCTTAAAATAAATCATATCACCATTTTACTAGTGTATCTGCTTGTCTATACCTACTTGTTAGATGTTTAACCAGTTAGGACTAATTAGAAGAAGGTCACTCACTAACTTGGGCTTTCCTATTTCTCAGTATAATAAATATGTTATCAAAATATATAACAACTTTAGTATGATAGATGTACATTGGTCTTTATGTTAGTTCTTGAAAATAACAGTTCATAGCATTTTCACACCCAATTTTGAAGACTTGGTCCTACTAGTTGATCTCTTAAAACCTTAGTATAAAACTTGATATAGCAAAATGTTAAACTAGTTGTATATCCAGGTGTTTGACAATTAATATCAGCATCTCAGTCTTTCTGAGATACTCAGAGATCTTGTTTCTATTATGAATATTTAATAATTATTATGATAAGATGGCTAGTTTAAAGTCTTGTATTTATATTATTATATGGTAACAAAAAAGTGTTATTAGAATTATATTTATATTTATATTTATAGCAAAGACAAACCCCACTTCATGTTGCATTTAAGGAAAAGAAAATGGAAGTAGTAAAGTTACTACATCAATTTGGAGCTGACCTTACCATACCAGACAGGGTAAGTCATATATTGTATGTATAAATACTGAGTATTTGCATTTTAGAAAGGAAAATTACCTATTGATCTGGCTAATGTGTCAACTCAAGTCATTAGACAATGCTTGTATTCGGGTTAGTTGGATCAAGTTTGTAGTTAAAACTAGTAATGCATTGTCAAAGTGCTGGACAACAAATGTCACTTTAGTGTTATTATTGTTTATGGAAAAGATCATTGTTTAAAATATCTCTATATGATATTAATCTATGTGACCATAAACTATTATGCCAAATATATATATTATAAAATATTATATATACTTATCTTAAAAATAACCAATATGCACTACTTTAGTAGAAATTGGAGTGTACATATTATGAAATATGTAATTAATAAAAGTGTGCTATTATAATAGCACATTTATACTAATTATATATTGCATAACATAATGTAATGTGTTTAATACAAAGATAATTCAATCAAATTATCTTTGTATTAAATGTATCACAACATTTTTATTATGTTATTTCTCATTATTGTTGACTTACATTTCTCTTCTACAGAATCAGCTAAATCATTTGCACAAGCTTTAAGAGAAGGGTCTGTTATTGTAGAAATTATCAAGTTGGTACTAATGGGTCCTCCAGGTGTTGGCAAAACCTCTTTTCTGCATTTACTTTTCAATTGGCCAGCTCCAAAGTATCATAACAGCACAGCTATTGCCAGTAGACCTATTCGTGCAATTGAGCGTGTAGTTGGAGAAAAGCATGGAAGTATTTGGGAGAGAATGGAAGGAGTTGAATTATTGAGGAAAGTAATGGAAGCATTACCAAATTTTTTGGACTCTGAAGAAGTTGATAATGAGTCTACTCCTAGCACCCCCTCTAGTGTGGATGAACGTCGGAATGTACCCACATCATTTATAGAAGCCCAACATACCAATCAACAACATATTGCTTCTGATGAGCCTATGACCCATAAAATTGCCAGTGGTGCCACTAATTTAGATCCCAAGTCTATTATTGATTCTAATGCTCCTTATTTCTCTAACCAAATACTTGACGTTTTGGCAAAAAGGAATACGTCAAAAGGCCTGCATGCGTCGACATGGATACATGTCCTTGATAGCGGAGGTCAGCCTCAATTTGCTGATGTTTCACGGGCTTTTCTTCGCGGAAATTGCCTCAATGTTATTGTCACAAAATTAAATGAGTTTCTGAGCGATAAGCCTAAGTTTCTGTACTCTGTCGATGGTCAAGTTGTACATCAGCCTAGTTTGCTTCAGATGACCAATCTTCAGCTGATAAAATACTTTGTCCGCTCTATAGCATCAGCCAAGCACACAGTTGCCAAAGGATTTAACAAAATTGATTCAAAGCACACAGTTGCCAAAGGTTTCAATAAAATTGATTTTAAGCCTCTTTTCTGTATTGTTGGTACGAATTATGATCGTACACATGGAATCTCTACTCTTTTCAAGGAATTACAGCCACTGCATGAAAAAAATTCTCAGTTGCTACATGTTCTACATGAGTTTCGTGATCACTTCATATTCTATAATGAATTCGAAGATGAATTAATTTTTCCTGTTGATAATACATGCAAAAAGAACAGGAAGCAAATCTCTGAAGATATCCGATCACGTATTACTAGCTACGAAAATGTTGCTGCTGAGGTAGAAATACCAATTCGATGGTATCTCTTTGAATTACGTCTCAAAGAAGTGGCGGAGAAGATGGATCATGGTATAGTCTCTCTTAACACGTGTATTGAGATTGGTCAAGAGCTGAAAATGAAAGCTTTTGATACAACCCACTGTGTTGAATACCTCAATTTCTTGTCTTTAGTTCTTTACTTTCCTGATGTTAATGATAATGTTATATTTACCAATCCACAGTACCTAGTCAACTTGGTTACAAGCATAATTAGAGCTTCGTTTGTAGATCCTGTGAAATGTAAAATTTTCAAAGATTGTGCTCCCTACCCAGGCTGGAATCAACAGCTTCGACACAAAGGCATATTTGAAAGTAAATTGCTCGATGCTCTGGTGAATGTCCAATTTGTTGAGGGTTTGTTCACTAAGGATAACTTCCTTGAGTTAATGGCACATCTTTGCATCGTCAGTCCTTTAACGGAACTACGTCAACTTCATCAACACAACAGTATTTTATACCAGCAGTTCTTCCTAGTAGTCATATTACAGAGGAAGAAAAGAAACGTTTTAAGAAAACATGCCAGCCAATGGTGCTTCAATTTGAAAACAAAGTTGTACCTCAGGTAATTATGTCATACATGTTAGTCATAACTCTACAATATTGTTATCTTATAGGGTGTTTTCCCTGCTACTGTAGTTGCCTTATTAAATAGGAAGACTCCTCCAACATTTACATTAGATGATTCATCACCAATATCCTCAAATCAACTACGCTATGGAGTGAAATTACTGTCTAATGATTTAGAGGGGTTAATTTTGCTGGTTGATTCTCTTTCTTGGATGGAGGTCTACTTTACTGGAATTCCTAGCAGTAATTGTCGTGTCATACGTCATACAATGGATGAAGCTGTATCATCCTGTGCTAATCCCCTGTCTTATAAGCCTTCTGCTCTCAAGTTTACAGTTAATCTGTTGTGTAGACATCCTGATCACATGACAGATTTAAGTATACAGCCACATCCAGCAAAGTTAATTCATTCTAAATATGTTCATTGCACATTAATGAAAGAATTAGAGCCTTTACCACTTGATACAGAGAAAGAGGAACATTGGTTTACTGGACACAAAGGTATGCTGTGTTTAGTATGTTATGTCTGATTTGTTAATTTAATTATAGATCAAGCATCAGCTTATCAAATCCAAGTGGTTCAAGTCCCTCCTATTTTGGATACACATGGTATGAGCAATGTTTACAAATGATACTTTGTTTACATAATAACTCTATTAAGATGACAATATAGACAACTGAGAGAATATTATTTTAAAACAATGTATTACAATTTCTATTATACATATTACATTGATTTGAATTTTAAAATATAGACACTCAAGGCTCTAATTCTAGTACAAAATCTGAGATGATGAGTGGTGTTCCAATTACTTTAGGTATGCTATATATAAAATAATATACTGTTCTATCATTGTATTTTGTAAAAAAATGTATCACCTTTCAGTTTCACATGACAGGTGATTTATTCACATGCCAAGTCATAACTGGAATATGTACTTGTGTTCTTTTAGTAGTTATATACAATAGATAATATTTTTAATATTAAAGTCCTTTGTGAAATTAAACTGAATCATAAACTGCAAAGCTATGCACAACTCCATTAACAAATTTTATAAATGTTTGATGAAGCTTTTAACTAGCATCCTTATCAACCTTTAGTATTTTGTGTGTGCATATGAATCTTTGTCAACTATCTTGCTGTCTTGTCACCATACAATCTTAGGATGACAATGAATAAATTAGCTCAGACAGATAACATGTGACATTATGTATAGAACTACTTGTTGTTTAATGTTGTATTCATTACCAATCTGTCATCAATTTATTTATATATATTTACTTTAATTGCAATTATAATTTCTGTATATTTACAGCTAACAGACCATTTGCTGTGTTTAGGAGGACTTATAGCAATGATGTCAATTAGTCTTAGTTATTGTCACTGCTTAGTCTCATTGCATAATGTATATATAAATGACATATTGATGGATAAGCATTAAAAAAGAAGATCAAATGTTCTATACAAACATTTTTACAAAGGCAATACTTAATAATAATTATATTCATTGACTAATTAAGAGACCTTCAATCAAGCCAACCAAGCTGTGTTTCCTTAGTTTCTAGAAAAATAAATATATTTCTGACATTAGCATTGCACTATATTACATACTTCAATAACATTTTATTATTTTTCTTACTTTATAGTTTCAAAACCTGAAAAACATATATTACTAAGGTTACTTTTTTCAATCAATGGCAAGTGGCAAGAGATTGGTGATCTACTGGGAGTAGATCCAGACACCATTGATAGTTTGTCCACTTCCTCACTTTCAAATCAAGTCAAGATGTCAAAAATGTTACAAAGCTGGTTGGATAATGAACCAACTCCTGCTTCATGGGGCAATATTCTTGATATCATAGAGGGACCTCTTCAGAAGAAAGCTCTTGCCATTGAAATTCGTCAAAAACTTAAAATAAGTAAGCAATTGAGTTGACAGTAGCTAATGTAAACCATAAATTCCATGAAATTGATCACTGTTACATGTTCATCCTTTTTCATGTTCATACCACGAGTATAATGATTATTGTTAATTAATTGTTATCAAGAAGTGTTCAAAACTTGTATATATTTTGTCATTATCTTTTTCTGTCTTCACAGGTGAAGGGACTACACCTCCTACATCTTAAAGAAATATAACTCTGACCTGAGGTAAAAACATTATTTAGAATTGCTAGTGAAATTCTCTCTCCAATGAATAGAATGTTCCATGTAGTCCAACTTGGAACTAGTACATGTATTAGGTCTAAGTTGTATTTGTATGTAATGGACATGAACTGTGATATGAAGTAATTTGTATAGTCATATCATAATCACCTTTAATTGGTTAGCTTTTGGTACAACATTTCAGCTAGTTAATTGAATATGGCTCAGTCATTTATTTTGTAAATTATTTTGATGAAGACAATAGCTACTGTTTTCAACTAACATGCTATAAAAATTAATGTCTATTATTATACATATACAGTAATATTCCCATCAATATAAAATCTATATAAAATAATAATGATAGTCAACTTACACATACTTTGTCTATAATCTGTATTTTAACATTTCTCTGTCTTTCCTTTAGATGGCAGATACTTTCCTTAGTATCAGTAACATTATTAATGATTATTAGACATTCTTTACTAAAACTTTTTGTGATAACATTAATTTTTCTATATACTTTTTTTGGTGTATTTTCACATTATTTTTTATTTAGCTTTTTGACTTTCTTTAAAAAGTAGTTTAAAATTGAAGCTAGTACATGATTCAATGGAACCACGATATTAGCATTTTACAATAATTATTTTATCTGACAGAGTTTTGAAACGTATTCTAAAAGTGGACAGAATCATAAGATAAACAATTATCAAATACTTATAGTAAAACTGTAGTATGGTATAAACATTCACTTCATTTTACATGTACTGTATAAATTGTTAGACAATTCAATCAAGGAGACTTCCTGCTTTGGCTGTACATCTTTGAAAGTAGCATATCATACTACATTTTAACTTTCATCATTTATTAGAGTTTCTAATAAAGCAACTTGTTTGGACCTGATGAAATAGTTTACATGTCTACTTTACTACATGGAGATACTCTATTCTGATTGTACTCTTCTATCAAACACATCATCTTTGAAGCATATATTTGATTATTTGGTTAAGAAATTAATTTCATTGCAAGCTGATTCATTTTGAGAAACGCCATTAACATTTTTTTCGAATATAGCACGTTAGTCCAGACAGTAGTGAAGGACAGATAACATAACATTTAATAATGAAATAAGATTATGATTGTAAGAAAACTGTTACTAATTGTTTTATGGACTTTAATGCTTTGCATGATTTTGGAAATGGAACTGTTTGTAAAATTTATGGTCACAACAAAGAAGCAGTAAGTGTGTAAGTCACTATATATAGTGACAAACATTTAATCAATCACACCAGTTCAGGTTGTCTTAGAGTGAGCTATTAAGACTTGTCAGCTCAGCTGTCTCAAATATATTGACAATATCTTAAAGTAGCAAAAATGAAATAATATGTTTCATTCTCGTTATAATGAAGTTGATCCAACATATCGCTAAAAAATATGAAAACCCTACTAGCAGCGAAAAGAATCAGAGCTGCAAAGCACCAATCCAGCATACCATCATCAAAAATGATCTTATAGCGCTTGTTAAATTTATCCAATTCTTTGGTATTTTATGTATATATATAAATGTGTCAGTATATATAATTAATAATTCAAGTTTTGGAAAGAAGCAAATGTGGCATTTCTGATGAGCATTGCCACATTCTTTCTATAGATAAATATTTAACAATGACTACTACTTCGAAGATTACGATTGCTCTATGGAGTTTATTAGCTTCTTACTATTTCTGATTTTACTTTCATTTACTGACAATTTAAAAATCAAGTAAAATAATTCAAGGTTAAATAGACACCTCAGAACACCACATCACACAGTGATATTTATAATACTAGGCAGCGGTATTATTGAGACTCCTGAAGAGACTATAGAAGGTGGACGATGCATTAATGAAGATATATCTCTTTGTAATAGAAACTAAGCAACATCCAACAGATCTAGATGAAGCAGTACCTAATAATGTAAAAGTCAAAACAGACACATATTGTACAATTACTACACTTTGTTTAGTTATGGAACATGATACACACTTTTGGAGAGGGATAGAGTGAGTGCTACTACTTTATCACAAAGAGAGAGTCCTCTGTATTCAGTTGTTGACATTGACTCCTAGTAGAATTGTAATGGTGAAAGAGAATGCACTGGTATTATGACCATTCTATAGGAATCATACCCACGTCTAATGGTAAAAAAGTAAGCAATTTTCTCCTTTTCAATTGTATCTACTGCTCTCCCATCTAGTGTAACCTTGACAACAATAGTAATAGATTGACTATGTTTCTTGTACTGCAATGTCAGCACATTCATCAACAACATCTACTGTAATTATGGTATGACTGAATAGTTTGTGTTATTGTATCAGCTAAAGGAGAGACAAACCAAAGAACACAGTTCATGAATCAAGATCTACAAAATGGTTGAGTCTTACAATAAGACACCATTGACTCTGGTCAGACAATCCCTACATATGAACTACTGGCAGTAACTCATCATATAACTATATTGTTGCTAATTTTTGGTATTATATTTTGTTGTTGTTGGAATAGTGTAATTGTTCAGAAAAGGGAGAAGCTGTGATTTTTACTGTATAGTTATCCCATTAGATTATGAGAAGAGCTCTGATTTTCGAGATTAAATCAAGTCACATGCAGTCCTTAGAAAAACCTTAAGTAACATGTTTTTTCATAATATTTTAAAAGTTTGTGATTTAGAAAATGACAGACACTTGTAACTATTTTAAGAAGATGTATGCATTCACACAGTGGTACATTAATGTGCTATTTAATTAGAATATTCGTAGAGAAATTGAGAACATCATGTGTTTTAGTAGACAGATCTAGAGTAGACGAAACTGGATGTTTCCAATAATGTGCCACCATAGATAATATAAAATATTTACAATGCAATCTGTCTTCAGAATTGACTAATGGTTTTATAGCAGGCCATGACATATATATTTATCTACATTTTCAGCAAAAATTCTCATAAAAACTATGTTTTACTGATAGTTCTATCATTTTGCAATACCCTCTTAGCTTTCATATTAGTAGAATAAATTGAGATAGTGTGCCCTTAATGACTCCAGTTAGCATAGTATTAATACCAGGACAATGATATACATATTTAATTTAAAGTGCTAATTTGTTCTTCGTTATAACCTAGAAACATTCTAACACTTACTATCATCATAATAAATATTGAAAGGTACATCACTGCTTTGTTAGGAGTTTTATTGGCTTTTTAGAGGAGAATTTCTCACTAGTTCCTTCTAATGTCACTGTATCACTTGCATATAAAAATGATATATCTGACAACCTACCACAATCCTAAAGCAAACTTTAAGTCTGTTATCAATATGTAAACTTTGAAGCAATAATTCATTGACAAAATTGCCAAGGTCTTTGTAAAAGCAATAAAGATGTTGTAGACGTAGACTTTGGTGTTGGGAAATCCTGGAAGCAGTCTACATGAGTAATTACTAGATAAAATCAATAAGTGGTATCCTACAAAATCAAAACAACAATATAGCCAAAACAATTTATGAAACTAAAACTATTGAGTCCTGTGTATGTAACTGCATTTACTATCGTCAATGGAGTTTTGATTACATCAAAAATTAATTAAATACTTTCAAGGAAATGCAATGTAATAAGAAATGAAACATTAAATGAATATATAAAAATATTAACTTAATAGTTAATAGTATATTGCCCCATGTATAACATGTGAAGTGTAACACAAAGAATTAATAAGAGAAAATTAAATTTTACATAACTTTATAACATAAATTATTGTGTCACCGAAAGAAATATGTATATACCCCATTAGTACATGTATTGTATAACAAACAATGTATATTACATGTTGTAATACACACATTGTTTATATGATTCATTACTACCAGTCACAAAAGTGGATTTAAATGAGATAGAACTTTAGCGACAGACAGGACTTTTTGTGTGATATGAAATATAACTGATCTCATCTATCCTTGATTTGTAATTACATAACTGCTTTTTTATACAGTCATTGTATTGTTTGTTTGATGATTTAAGTTTTCTAAGTATGTTATTCAAGTGTTTTTATAATGTAAAAATATATAATGGTAATAGTATGCTGTTATATAACTGAATAGAATTAGTGATTACAACATAAGAAATGTAATCATCAAATATAGTAGCAATAATGGGGTTCCCTATAGTGGGGTAATTTTTGCCATGTACTAGTTTACTATTGTTTACACATAATACATATAAATATATTTTACATATATTTCATCTAAGTTTATGCAACAATTTTTGTATAAAGGATCTTACTGGAGTATTAAATGACCATTTTATAATGAAAGTTTCAGTGCCATTATGTCCGGAAGAATGTTTGAACAGTTGATTAAGTTTTTCTATCTCAGTGATGCAGAGAAGCAGCCCAATCATACAAGGATGACTATGATAAGATTTACAAGATAAGACAACTCCTTGCTTTAGTAGTAAAGGGCATTCCAATCTGTGTACATCCCTAATCAGCTACTATATGCTGATGATAGCATAAAAGCATATAAGGACAGGCTTTCATGGATTCAGTATATGCCTAATAAAACCACAAAATGGGGTATCAAAGCATAGGTATTAATTACCTGATGCCAAAAATAGTTATGTGTACAATTTCAAGTTATATACAGGTACATCTATACCTTACTATGAACAATAATACTGATGTTACTAGGGAAAGAAAAAAATGGTTCAGTTAAGAAAGGTATTGGTCACTGTGTAGTTATGGAACTAGTATCACCTCTCTCTAACATAGGCTACATAGTGTACATTGATAACTACTACTCATCACCTACCCCTTTATTGGACCTAAAACAGAAAGGATTTGAGGCTTGTAGGAGAGTAAGAAGGATAGGAAGGGACTTAGTGAGAGATTCAAGTCAACGGGTTTAGCTAAAGGTAATAATATAAACAAACAATGAATTACTTAACCACTGTATAGGTGAAGTATACAGTGGTATCACTGATGATGGTAGCATAATATGTTTAAAGTGGAAAGACAAGAGAATGGTACACATGATATCTATTTTCCACATAATGATATGATAGAAAAACATTGCAGAACTGTTTATGATTACATGAACTGAAAAATTTACTAATTTTCATAATACACTCAAATGTAAGCAGTTGTTGTAATAACTGATATTGGGATTTCTATTAGGATCTATGCTACATCCTTTGCACATAATAAATATGAATGTAATTATGACATTAATTAACATACTTTAATATTACATTGCTTAGTTTGTCTGTTTACATAATAGAAAACATATATGACCATATTTGGTAATTTATACGTTGTTGTCTATGTGTTACAAGTATTTGTTAACAAGACCACTTAAAATTAAAACAAAACAGGTTCATTTAATAATAGCAGAGACATTATGGTCTATTTTGTACAAAAATTACATGTATTGTTGAAACAAATACGACCGTTTTTATAAAGTGTTTAAACTCATACATTCCAGATTGTATAAAGAGTTTTGCTGTAAACATTAACTTATCCAATATTTCATTGATTATGTTATACAAAGCCAGTACATAACTTTAAAAAATAATCTTGTCTGTTGATAGTGTTGACTCACAAGGATAAACAAAACAGCATATGCATTTTGAATGACTGATAACATTTCTAAAATATCTGTGATAATTGTTACATACATTAGTAACAATCAGTCAATACAGAGAGTATTAGTAATCATTTTAACATAACTACAACAGTACAGAATATGTAACTCATACAAGTTGACACACCCTCTTAATCATTGCCTATAAATTAGTTTAATTCCTATGGTAATATAACAAGAGTATATTTCTAACATTAACTAAATGACATTAAATTCTATTTAAAACCCAGACTATGGTTTATAAAGTAAGGAAAAGAGAAAGATTACAAGACTAGCAAAAAGCAAGGTACTAAACAGATCAGCTGCAGTCACACATATTATGATAGCACTCATGATTAGAAACTTCTTATATTCAGTACTAGTGGTTGTGTTGTAGTGTTAAAGTGAAGTAGGAATACATAGCAATATGCAAGTATGTATAAAGTAACTATAGAATTAGGATCATTATCAAGTAAGGTACTTGTTAAGGATCCAGCTATGATTTTAAATATGTTATATCAAACACTAAATACATTAATTATAATGTCAATTAATCAAATTGGCAATAGGAAAGATTATTAAAAGCATAAAAAATTAATAAAGTAAAAAGAATGAATGAATTATAAATAATAGATCAAAATAAGTGATTGATTGAAAAATTAGAAAAAGATTTTGCATTTAATGACACAAATAAATAACTTGCTGTGTAAATTAGAATAATTGATTTTAAGTTAACGATATTTTAATAGCTAATAATAATTCTACAAAAAATCTGGAGAAAATAAAGAGAAAGATAGAGAGTAAAGTAGTACACTAACAAACTATTATCACTACTTATAGTAGTAATATTTATGTTTTTTTAATATTCACCAACCAAAAATTTCATTTTTATTCGCCAAATTAACGTTTCAACAGTTAGTTCAACTGTTATCATCAGTGGCTACATAATAATACACAATGAAAAACAGTCCTATTTATACTTTTAATTCAGGTTCAAAGGTTAATGTCTTCCATGATGATGGTAGAGTTGATGTTGACGTACCAACAATGGATGAAATACCAGATGCACACAATGCGTGGGTGGACTCCTGCTTGTTCACTAACTCTTGAAACGTTTGTCGAATAAAATATTTTTTGTTCAGTGAATATTAAAAAAACATCAATATTACTACTATAAACTTACCCAAACATCCAGGTTTCTTTCGTATTATCACTAGTTGTACCATGCTATCCCAAGATCGCTCCATTTCATCAGGTCAATAAATAACTTACACACCTCTCTGGAAGGTGTAAAAGTTCTTATACATTATTCTCTGAGGTTATGTTTTCCAAGGTTATAACAATCAATTTAACTGAAATTGCTGCCTTATCTTTCAATTTTCTGTAAATCAGTTAATTTATCATATTTTTAAAGTTATGTTTATGTTGATAGAGATGAATGAACAATTGTTGAAATTAATATGTAATGGAATAATATTAGTAGTTTCAATTTTCTGTCTTTTTTACTTTCATTTGCTGTGTCATTGAGTACATCAATGTCCCTTTCTTTGGTCTTCAGATATTCACTTATAACATCTTATTCTATCAAAGCTGTGTTAACAAGTTTGAGAGTTTATTAACAGTTCATTAACTTCCTGAACTAGTCAGGTAGCACTAGTTACTCATACTAACATCAATAATTATACTATTAAACAAAGTTAAAAGATTAAGTTATATGGAAATACTCATATTACTGTGCTTGTAAACCACACCCACTACTTCTAATACTTAGTTATCCCAGGAAAGGTCCTATTTCATATTCTCTAGTGATAATGAGTGTGTGTATCAGTGAATGTGGGAGAGAGAGAGAGAGAGAGAGAGAGAGAGAGAGAGAGATAACACAAAGTTATGAATAGAATATCCATACTACTTAGAACAATCTTAGAAGAGAGAGACAAAGAGAGAATAAAGTAGAACAGAATGAAATCATTACCCCTACATATAATAATACTACTACTAAGCAAAGATCAGACTTTACCTTATATGGAAAATAGACAGTGCTTGTAAACCACACCCACAACTTATCATACTGTCATTCTAGCTCCTAATTGATGTCCTCTGTTTAGAATGACTGTAATTATGAGAGAGAGGGGGAGAGACAGAGGTACTGGTAATGACCAAACCAATTATATCGATAAGTAAGAGGAACAGCAATATCTTGATAAGCACTAACATCATGGTTTAGTAGCCACACCTCCAATAATTATTAATAAAAGGAACATCTACTTTTAGTCTATAGGAAGTATTCGGTGCAATCAGGAAATATTAAACCTAATTAATATATAGAGGTGTGGTCTATCGTTAATACGTAGCAACTAAGATACAACGTGTTTAGAAGAGACATGAGCTTCAAAAGGACAATTTAGATTGACCAGTGCTTTGATTATAACCATCATTATTTCTACTTTATTCGAGGTATTTCTAGTACCTAACTAAGAGTTAAATTGAACAGGTAAACTAGTGACATGTACAATATATACCACTTACAAGACTTCATTGTACAACATCTCTCATACATTAAAAGATTTAAAGTCTGCAATTTTCATTTTCCAAATGACTTTATAATGATGTTCATTATTCTAAAATACATGTAACTACAAATAAAAAATATTACTAAATAATGAAAGACCAACTTACCTGTAGTAATTGTTAATTTACATAAAATATTGACTATATCATTATTAGCTAGTACATTTACATGTATATGTCATATATACTGTACATGTTTTAATAATACATGTATACATGTACAAATAATATACAATATCTTGTCTTCTCTAGTTTCCAGTATGTGGTTTAGAAGAGATTGTCTCTGTTGCTTGTGTTTGCAACATTGGGCACTAACTGCAACTTGTCAAATGTTGTAAATCTGCAACATTGGGCCTTAAAGGGTTAAAGTATAGTGTTGACATTTATCCTAAGAAGGAGAAAGATGAGAAAACAGACACTACCACTGTATCTTTTGTATTGGACAATAATATTCATGAATCTGAGGATGAGATAGAAAATAATGTACCTATTAACCAAAGTGATTGGATGGATGGATGGATGGATAGATTAATGGACATATAAAGATAGACTACAGACATATTGACAAATGAACAGATAGATTAACAACAAGAGATAGACAGATAAATAGATGATATATGGACTAACAGTTCATAGATTCTGTTAACAAATGTCTTCCTTAGCATTTAAAAGGTCTCATAGTGCTAAAAGTACAATATGTAGACCTACAGATTGGACTGCTCAGTTCCTCTTAAGACCTTGTTCTAGCACATGTAAGTCATGTGATCATTATATAGTAGTCACATGATAATTATATTCTTTAAATAGCTACAACAAATATCTTGAACAATTTTTCGTTGTCCATCTCAACCAGCAATAATTCATGAGGAGATAATTAAAGAGAATGAAGATGAGGAACCATCCCAAAATAATGATCCTGTGACCACACCCTCTGTTGTATGTATTCATACTGTCTATAGTGTGAATGTTATAATGTACATGTACACTATATATTATACTGACATATATAAACATGTACATGTAGACATGTATCATGATGTAGTAATGATAGATAAATATTGCTTTGCTTTTTAGATACATACATTTTCATATCAATTATAATAACAGTATATTCATATGTACAACATGTACAGTTACATGTACAACATGTACATTAATAGCAACTATCTTTTATTACATATAGCATTTGATTTTGAACATGTTCCAGTGTCTGTAAATCATAATAAATGTAAAATATCTTCTCAAAGTGAACATAGTACATCTAAATCATGGATGCTTAAAGATAGCAAAGGCTCTGTGACAAAACTTGGTAGCAAAAGAAAATTTGGTGTAGGCTCCATGCCTTCTATTCACAAAAGCAAATACTCATTTAAAGTAAGTAGTACTATAGAGTACTATAAAAGTATATACATTAAAAATATTGTAAGAGTACTTACTTCTAACAATACATACTGTACTCTACTATATTGTATTGTACTGTTATAGTACAGTACTATTATATAATGTACTTAAGAACAGTACCAGTATAGAGGTTCTGATTGATTACTTTTATTATTTTCTATATAATATGTGACATTTTGTAGCTTATTACATCTGATAAACCATCTTTGCCACATTTGAAATCTGTATCTACTTATGAAGAATGTGTACAGCCATCACACACTGAAATAACACTTGAAACAGATAAGATGCACAATGACAAAGCACATTATAGTAACATTCTATATTACATATTTGTATTTAGTCATTATGTAACCTATTTATAATATTACATAACCTTAATAATTTGCTATTTGTTTGTGTATCTATACATATTGGGTACATGTACATGTTTTGACACAATATATATTTTAAAATTGATTTTTTGATTATTCTCAGCAGGCATAATATTTCTTGTACTTTGTAGGACACTCTACAATCTATGTTTAAATATCACCAAATAGAGCATGAAAACCTGGTTGTAATTAAAGACTGAGAGCCACAGTAGTCTAACCATATGATGTTACTTGTAATTAATAACTCTTTGAAGTGTTTTGTTTACTATAAAATGTCAATAAAAGCTAAAGCCACAAGAATACTTGACTGTAACCACAAATGATTGTTGATCAACTTTTCATATAATATTATTTTAAAATTTTTGATGCGTTTAAAGAACATCATCATCATCATTGACACTATTGTTTCAGTCTTCAAATCCTCTCCATTTACAAGTCCATGATAAAAGGATGATAAATTAGAGGTATAAACTCTAAAAGACTAAAACAATTCCTTTGTTTTGTACTTTTAATTTTTCTTTTCAGTCTTTTGAGGACTAGTGTAGAGTGGTAATGGCTTAATCCTAACAATGTTTGGAGGTCTAGGTTTTCCTCTTCTATTAAATTCAACTATCTTTCATTCTTCTAAAGAATTTACTGTGTAACGATATTGAAAGGCTAGAGGATCATTTTTTTATCTATTGCATTCTCAGCCAGTCTATACATTTTATTTGTTGGTGTTGACATTACAATTGATGTTCATTGAATAGACTTTTGATGTCTTGTCTTTGATATAAGATTACTCAAATCCTATTAAACAAAGCATGCTGAGTCTTACATCTAGCTGTTACAATACTGCCAAAATCTCAATCATTGGGAAGGTATAAATATTTTACCACATTTTGGTTAATACTAGTCAAAGACTACTGTCATTACTGACAATGTGTAGCCAGAGAGAGAGACGAGATTAAAGTTGAGATTTGCCTCCCTTGAATCATTGCACATTATGGGATGTTTGGCAGTAGTATTGTTATCCTGATATAGTTGAGAATACTGGACCCAACTTCTCATGAACCTCTTGTTGCTATTCCTTTATGCTAAACAAGTATGTATCCAATACCAGTCTTACAACTATGTACTCCTAAATTGTATCTCCAGAGTTGATGTTAATAAGGCACAATATTGGTTGAAAGGACAGGAATAGGTAATGACAGTTGTAAATTAAATGTTTTGACAAAGCCGTATCCTCTTTCAACTGTTCATAAGCATGCTCAGCTCTTTAATGATGCAGTTCCTGTTCACTTTTCAGGTGTACTAACATAGAAGTATCTGTTGTTCCATTAACCTTAACTTTTAATGAGTCACAGGTTTTAGAAGTATCACTTTTAGGTCAAAAAAAGATATATTGATTGAGTTATGGTGTGTGTGAGCAAGTGAGCAAGTGTGAGAGAGAGAGAGAGAGAGAGAGAGAGAGAGAGAGAAGAGAGAGAGAGAGAGAGAGAGAGAGAGAGAGAGAGAGAGAGAGAGAGAGAGAGAGAGAGAGAGAGAGAGAGAGAGAGAGAGAGAGAGAGAGAGAGAGAGAGAGAGAGAGAGAGAGAGAGAGAGAGAATGCCCACATTGGTTGGATGCGGTGAACCTCTAGTTTTAGAATATTCATGGGGCGTATTTCTAACACTTTTTCTACAACTATTCCTAGTAGGCGTCTCTTCAAGGAGATCACAACGCCCAGACTTGAAAGAAGAAGGCTCTGCCATGTCCACATTGAAAGTTCTACGTACTCAAATTAAACCATGCCCCAAACTTGATTGGTTCGTTTTAGCCTAGATATGGATGTGAAATTAAACTAGGCTAAACTGGATGTCTACATGCGTTTTACACCACAAATACGTAATATTACATATTCCTAAACATAGTGATCTCAAAGCATGAAATAATGTGACTAATGTAGAAGAATTACCAACTTCACTGAATTGTGACTTGATAAGTATATATATCCTATCTTAGTCATTATGTCCAATTGTCTATTCCTTTGTGTGTGTTGTAGAACTTTCTCTATGTATGTATTGATGTTTTGTCCTTGCTAAGAGAGTCGGATTAAACTCTATTTAGTATCAAAAATATGACATATATTTTTCATCTGTGTTCTCAGTGCATATCTTGCTGTTACATTATAATTCCCATGAGTTTCTTAAATAATTCGAAATTCAGTACTTCACCAATACATGAAAAAGCTGGTAGATGATCAGCAGCTTCTCCATGAATAAATTGTTCCCAAGAGAGACATTTACTTAATACTAATGATCTTGTTATGACAAATGGCTCAATATCAGGGGAGGTATCTCTCCGTACTACTGTGAATAAAGATATTTATATCTTCCTCATTTTGTAGCACTCACTATCCACTCTTGAGAACATTATTTTACTTCCTCTGCACATGCTATAGCTTGAAATGGTTCCTGAATTGAAACATGACAAAACTAACACAGCAACACATACATATAACATACAGTGACAAGAGGATTGTAAGCCATTGATATTGTACACAAGTGTCTTTTAGGAGCACATCCTTAGTGCTTTTTTCTCCTCAGTCTCTTAGGTTTCTAAAAAGTAAAAGTTATGTGATGTCACACTCCATTATCTTCAATAAATGATGACATTTTGGGAATAAATTTTTTGCTTATTTGAAACACCTACAACCTAATTTTTTTGACTAATCCACACTATTACACATTAGCAATACACTGTCAATCTTAAACCTTTCAAGAAAAGTATACTTCTGGCAATAAATTGGCCATAAAATTGGCACTCAAGTTTTATTAAATATATATCTCTGCTATACTTCCATTTACAACAACAAAGCCAAAACTAATTCATGGAGGTGGTTGTGAACTCTCTCGATACAAATTTTGCTATGATCTAACACACAGTGGTTGAGAAAAATTGGCCACACCATTATTTTTAACTAATATTTTATTAAAACATATCTGTGACAAAACTTAAGCTTAAAAATATCTTTTAGTATATTTTCTAAAACATTAATCTATATGTTTATATCGTAAATGACTAGAAAGCTTCTACAGTATCCAATAATTACTAAACTAACAACATATACTTACCATATTTGCCATCTTTACCTGTAAACACATAGAAACAAACGAAAATGATGTTTATACATGTACTTTATATTAGCATCCGGTCCAATACTATCTATGGTTTTAGTTTGTACTACTAAAGTGCAATAACTTTTGCTGTCAGGCAAATTCATGACAAATATTGTATTATATTGTTAACACATGTCAAATGTGAATGCTACAAGATACTACAAGGACTTATTTAGGAATGAACATTATAAAAGAGAGATTATTACAATTTTTTTAATTGGAAGGTTCTGATCAGTATTAAAATACAAGGTGTTAATACATCTCATAATAAAAAGTGACAGATTCAATTCTATTATTCTAACACAATCATACTTCATAGACATCACTTCCTCTTCATCCTGCTCCTACTGACTGTCTTATTCAAATACCTTATTATCACCTGTCAAATGACAAAATTAAATTCTTTTTAAATAATCCATCTTTCATTAAAATGCAACTATAGAATGATAGATATATCCTACAAATTTGTTACAGCTATTAAAACACCATAACCATCAACTTAATAATGTCCATCTTTATATGTAGTACTGATGTCTTGTTAGAGCTTTCAATTTCTAAGATGCCATTGCAAGAACTAGTGTGCACATTGATATATGTATCCTTTATAATGAATG
>OY848918.1:18292412-18382794 GCA_963693285.1 Xestospongia muta
AATAACACTAAAACAATGATCAGATTTTACCTCATACGAAAAATAGACAACGTCGTTCTTGTAAACCACACCCACAGTTATAATACTGTCAGTACAGCTGCTAATAGATCTCATCTGTTCAGGATGACTCTAAGCATGAGTGTGAGAGATAAAGAGAGAGAGAGAGAGAGAGAGAGCGAGAGAAAGAGAGGAAAGAGAATATAAAGTCATGGATAGAATAACACAAACAAAATCACATGACCCAAACAATTATAAGATTACATACTTTACATAGCTAGCATGCTTCAGCAAAAGCATTTGGACATTCTATTATGTACAGTACAAACTTCTGTTAGATGACAGATTGGATCATTTAATTACATCTAAACTGTTTAGTAGTTAAGATAAAGTGAGTCTAACAATATTTATTAATAGCATTTGAAATATAATTTGTTAAAGTTTATAAAATTTTTTCCAAATAACCAAATAAGATTGTTCTTTTAATTAATTCCTACTATACTACAGTATACATGTAAGTGTTAGTTCCAATAGTCTATGAATACTATCTCAGTTCCACCCACAAATTGTACACAATATATGAATATCAGTAGATAATGAAATATTGAGTTACAATAACACATGAATATATTTTAGTTCCACCTCCCAATATTGTACAACACCATTTTTATTATACATATCACTGATGTCTTTACATTTTACATAGAATTAAAAATATTTTGTTAAATTCATCAACAAGTGGTTTATCATGTCTATTTGTTGCAGTATAATATACCATAATTAGCTTTTATTTCGTTATCAAAATATTTGTTTCAAAACATTTTGTGTTACTAAATTTTCCTCCTACTCTAAGTAAATGAAAATTTTGCTAAAGTGAAATCTTTACATAAAGGCGAGACCACATGTTGTAATGGCTCAAGTAATGGATAAAGAAGTGAAGTACCCTGTTGCATAAGGGGATACCATGTAAATAAGGCCATCAGGGATGGTCGTAATAGTTCTTGAAATAATTTTGAATACTCAACTGTGATATCTCAATGTCTTCAATAGACAAACATGTGGCATTTATGTACCAGTTATTCTAAATATTCGTCATTCCAATTTTTCATTACATAAAAAAATCCATTAAATAAAAATTTAGATTCGCAAATATTTTGTTTATCTAGGATGAAACGAAAATATTTCACAACGAAAAAAAGGTAATTATGGTAATTAAAATAAATGTGAACAGAAAAGACAAGTATTCAAGCATGTTTTAGTAACATAGAATCTGATAGTGGTAATTTTGACACTGCAAATTTTCGTTAGATATGTAAAGTGGTTTAAAATTAAAGTATCGACATAGCACTATTGTAAATGATTACAACTAGCATTGTCACAAGATAAAAATTGCAGCTTTTAATTTGTACACTTCCTACTAAGCTTTTAAAATATATGAAGATTTGCACCATGTGAAATTTCCTGTTATACAGTATACTGATGTTAAATTGTATATATTGTAGGTCTGCATTCACTGTACATATTTAAGATAATACTATACATAGTCACCAGGGGTTCATACAGAGAGGGAAGCCCTGGAATATCCCCCCAAGGATGCTTTCCACCCCCAAAAATTCTATATATATTTATTATTTATAATTATTTAAGTCTATATTTAAGTCAATATGCCTATAAAGTCAACATCTTTTAATAGAGGTCCTTCTATTGCAACCTTAATTAAATGTTCAAGATTTGAATCAGCTAGGTGACTATGTAGACGTGTTTTTATTAGTTTTAATAAAACATTCATATATAGTACAATACTGCATGGGACATAGGAGGAACATTGACCGAATTTTACCTCCCAAAGTTCGAATCCTGTATGAACCCCTGGTCACTATAAGTATATGTGTTGTTCTATTTATATATATTTATAGTTGTAAAAATCCAAAGAATATTTTGACAATACTACTCTAACTGTAAGGAAATATATTTACTATGTCTGGAGAGTCAATAGAAGCTATGAGGTTATAGTTATCAATCAGTTGTACCCAATTCTATGTAGAGATTTGAATTTCTGCAGGTTATCTGTTACTCTACTAAAGTCTTACATCATTAAATGAATGTGAAATGGACATATTATTATAGTATAATATGTAATATGTGCTCAAAAGCAATCTTAAGATACTCATACACACATTACATATTTGGTGGAAAAGCTGTGATTTCATTGACAATGATAAATAACTATTATTACTTGTACTTCATAAGAAATATTCCAATGTAAAATGTCATTATTCATTACTTGTCACATGACATCAAGTGATTATCATGTGACAGTCAATAGAGAATATATCTCAGATATGACATGTGTATAATATATAATGTCATAAACAACAAGTAGATAATACTGGACTTTGGATATTATAACATTATCACATGGCATATGATACCATATGACAGTTCTGTGAAAATCATATGATACAACACAGGAATGATAACATGACAATCATTTTAATGTCATCAATTAACTTGTACTTACTTGTTTGTACTAAAGATTGGAGTGTCATCAATATTGTCTCACATGATATATATTACATTAAGTGGACCAAACATAAACTAACAATGCATTACATGATAGTAGAACCTAAAAAATGGATAAGTATGAATAAATTGTGGATAGTAATGACATCCAGACCCTACTTCAAGGATTTTGAGAATCCCGAGATGCAACCATCTGTTATCAATACGTTATGTTAAATGATGTTTGATTTTCATTTTAGTGTCTGTGTCTGATTTGGTACTTGCAAACAGGGAAGTGTTGTTATCTTTGTAATTGCCATTTTGTCTATAACCTGTTGTACCTGTTTTTTGCATTGGAACAATCCAAACTCTGTATACCTAAAGAAGCCAAATCATAATCAATAAAAGGTTATATTAGAAAACAACAGTTTACATAGTTCAGTATAGTTGACCCCTGTACCAATGTACAATGCATCAGATTCATCCTAATTTGATAATAATATAAAATGGTTGGCTTACAATTAAACTTACTAATTCTGGTGACTGGAATAAATTTCAAAATGGATACAAATATAGTGGTGAAACAGAAAATCACCTTTGAGCTAAGGTTGTCATTGGAAACAATTACTATGATTGATACTGGGAGTCATAAGGATTGGAAAGTGATTATGATCTAGAAAGTGACGTAGTGATTGTTTGCTTCATATTTGCAGCTGCATAATCTGATGCTTCTATTTCGTTTCTAAAATGTGATCTACTGGATCAGGTAACAAAGACTAAAGAATGACCACTGATTTCACTTACGTCTTCAACATGGCTAGCTGCGAGATGTACTAATTGGAAAATATTCAGACTCAGATGCTGATCAGTATGGAGAATTGTAGGATTGAGAAGTGTTGGTGATGCATCCTGTCTCAGGTAGATTGGTAGATGGATTTAACACTGTGGTGATAACAATTTAATTATTAGAAGTCATTACTTCATTACCAAAAATTATGTTTTTAGAATCAGTGCAAGACTGGTAGATTATTTCTAGATAATTGTGGAAGATCAATATTCACATCTGTAAAGGAAGTACCAGATTTAAGGACCATCTATGTTATTGGATGTGACAGTATCATGTGATGAACCCAACGTGTTGATAACTGCAAATGTAGCAGTAGTCATGGAAACGTTGCTATTTTAGCATTCTTAACCTACTTTAGCATGTCCTTGTTAAAAGAAGCTGTACCACGTTCATAAACTTGATAAAACATAGTACAATTGTGTAGTATTTAGAATATTTTAAACCTTTTTAACACAGAACATTGTTCTTTCTTAAGATAATTTGTATTGAAAGGCTCTTGGCATTCTTTCTTTTCTCACCTATATATAATACATCTACATATAACATGTTGCACACATTTATTTGTGTTTATGGCTATAATTACTATGTAAATAAAATATTTTTAGTGACAGAATATCTATGCTTCATTGGTCCAATATCAGTTTATACAACAGTTATTAATAGATTAAGTAATTAACAGATATTGCAATGCTTTGAAGTGGTTGTCACTTTACATATGGATTTATGTATATAATTATATTCACCAAAACCATTTGTCTTTTCTTCAACAATTCTGACCTGATCAGATACATCATCAGAAGCATAATAAAAAGCAGGCACTTTCATTCCAACATCAACTTCTTTAAATTATTAAAAGACACCTCATCCATTTATAACAGCTCCTCCCATAGAAGGGAATGCAGAGCTGTAGTGTCCTAAAAATGAATGAAATAAATTCTGGTATTCAGGTAAATGACAGAAACATAAACAATATTTACAAAGCTTTATACTCTACTATTGAGGTGCTGGAAGTCAACCACAGAGTGAATTTGATGTCACTTTACAAATTCACTGTATCAGTACAATACTTGATAATATCAATACTTACAGAGTGCAGACAATTATAAGCTTAGTCTCGAACAAATACAAAACTTACAGGCAATCCTTTTTTGTCTTTTTTGATGATTGCAACATGTCTAACTCTTCTTCCTTCTCCAATGACACACAGCATTTTCCACAAATATATAATATTATATATATATATAATATATACACGCCACGTGCTTTTAAGTCCAAAGTTTATTAATTTGACAGAAGATTCGTTCGTTTCAGGTAAATCTGTTCGTCTCATAGAAGATTCCACTAAATCTGAAAGAGACCTACTATTGAGAGATTCATCATAGTTTTAAATAACATGAAGTCAGTATGCAAGTGAATGTGATGCAGAGATCGATCTTACAGTTGCGAGTGAATTCAAGACAATAATGACGAACTTGATTATTACAGTGACTCAAACAACAGCTTCGTATATGAAATGGATTCAGTTGACACTGACAGTGTATTCCACGCTGATGTAGAGCAAGATTTTGACGGCCCAGAAATTGGAGATAAAACGTCTTACTTAGATCTTTTTTATGAAAATTCTGAAATTTCTTTGAAGGACGGTATGTTACCACTTCTACAGTAGTATGTCAACTATTGTAAAGTGATGTCATGGTTACAACCTTATATAGGCATCATTTATTTACAATTGTGTTATATGATCTCCTGAAGTTAATTCACAGCTTGCTGCCAAAACCCAATTTCTATTTTAAGTCAGATTTTACATTAAGGAGCTTTTGGGAAGAGATGTCCTCGTACTGAAGTAAAAAGACACTACAACTGCGCTATCTGTCCAATGTCAATTGAAGATCATGAATTGTCATGCCGTGGAACAAAAAATGAAACAACTTTGTGTAAGACTAATAGATAAGTATATATACTTCTAAACAAATGTATATCATTCTGTCTATGTTATTATGACTTTTATTTCAGACAAAGACTTTTGTAGAATTGCTCTTTTCACTTCATTAAAAACTGGTATATGGCATTGTATTTGGAAATAATGAATTAGCTTCAACATTAAGGTAAAAATTATATTTGTTGTACCTTAAAGGAAAAATATCATGGAACAAGAAATATGTGTGAACAGGTGAGTTATTGTATTTTTTAAAACTTTTTTATTCAACAATACATATTCATTGTCAACATTCAGCTTTGTAGCATCACAGTCATTATGTCTTCTTAAGAATTGCTTGGTATCTGATAAGTCTAAAAGAAAGTTTAAAAATGTACATTAATGTTGGTTTTATGCATTAAAAATTGCAATTACGCTTATATAATTTTCAGGGATAAAAGTATATTTCAATATTCATCAACAATGTGGTGAATTGGAATAGGACCCCATTTCAATAATACTGTTAACTTCATTGTAGGAGTTACCTCTGGTACTAAAAATATTTAGTTCTAACACATAACAATCTTTTCAATACTCTTTCATTCATCTGAATACATACCATTTAAAGACCACTAACTATACCATACAATACAAAAAATGTAATGAACTATGATGATAAATTTGAAATAATTAACTTTTTCTGGATTAATGGACCAGAATCAGCTCATTACAAAGTTATTGCAGTTGTTAAAAATTAGCAATTACCATTCTTTTTTATTAAAATAAAAGGAATTTGTCAATCATCATCTAATTTAATCTGGACACCCTATCATTTATTTCTGTAGAATATATTATGCAGAAAGGCATCTTTATTAAGGAATTTCCTGGCTCTGTAGTTATGTTGCAAGACATTACAATTATTGTAGTTGGTTTATATAACTTAAATCCTTACGTTCAGAAACAATTGCTATTGTTATGATGAAAATACTTAATTAATTTTTAATATAAAGCACATAGACTCGAATATAATGTGTTATTAAATAGCTTACACTGACTGACACACTTTTTTGCCCGTTTCCAATTGTACATTAATGCATAGCACATTTTAACTTCATACTACACATAATATTCACTATTAGTATTGACATTCCAGTCAACACCATCACAGCAATTAATCAATTAATAAGAGTAAATTTAAACTAAAGATCTCCATGCTATCCTCCATTATTGTTCTAATAAGCAGTTCATGCTCTTGAAATAAGTCATGATCTCCTATAATATTCTCGTGAACAATAACAGTATAATTGATGACATTGTATTCTATAAACCTTACACAACACGTTATCGTGGTAAAATAGCATTGACTGTAATTTGTACCATTGATATTGCAAAACATACTATATATATGCAGGACAGTTGACACAAGGTCAGTGTATAAACAAGAATAGATTGTATTAAAGAATATTATTAAGTCATTTGATCTGGTTATATAACTAAATTTTTTCTCAGATGACTTCTTATTATTCCTATCTGTGAAAAGTTTCATTCCTCTGACGTTGTTGAAATAAAAATGGCAGTGTCTAGTGAATCGACATTCGGTTCACTTAGATGTTGGTTATTGAACCGACGGGCGCGTGAGAAATATGAATATAATTAAAATTGACCACAAGAATTTTAATTCATGTAAAATATGACACAGCCTTCAGACATGGTGACTACATCTTCACACACACCAGCCATTTCTTCAACTTCATCATCCTCCCCTCCTACATCATGTATAAAATTCATTATGCAATGTTTTTAGAAAATGTTACCTTGCTGTCTATGAGTGCTACCATCATTGGCTTTTCCAACTTCCTACAAACTCTGAAGTCTCTAAAATTCTGTCTTTTTATGATCAAAATCACTACCACAGGATTATGACACTATAGATGCTAGCCTCAGACATATTGATTGTGCAGCTTTGAAATTTTGATGCTGGCTCTTTGATTTAGGGTGTGTTAGGTAAGCTGAAGAAATAGAAAATGAATCAAGAGTTTCGCTGTCACTGAAGATACTATGAATAGTATTGTAGTGAGCCATATACCATCTTCTGTGTGCCAAATCTTCATCAAACATAGGCATTTCAAGTCTATTTCTTGAAGTGAAAATTTGATGACAAGGCAACTTCATAGTCTGATGAAAATAACGAGAGAACTTGACTGATGAAGGTTCAGTATCCTTGACTTTTCCATCAATAAATTGTACTTTCTCAACTTTTTCAAGCTGTTACCTTACAAGTTTGGCTGCATAGGAAGTGAGGAGTCTGCTGTACTGGGCTTCTACTAATGATCCAATTGCCTTGACAGAAATCTTTGATGCACAGGTGATTGCTATATGATCTCTTTTGATTTGAAGAGTACTGTCTGGAAGTCTTTGAAAAAACTCTCCAGATCTGAAAGGGTGAACAGACACTCTTGATCTTCTGGTTGATACACTCCAGCCAAATGTTTGTTCCGATATCCCAAAAGTGAAACTGTTGATAAGCTAAGTGCCCATTCGTGCCTGATTGGAATCCAGTGAGACTCAAAATAGTCAGTAATTTGAACAAGACCTACATCATGAAGCTGCTTCCTCATTACTTCATAGATTTCCTCTACTGTAAGCTAATTTTTGTAAAAGATCAAGAGACAGACTTCTCTCTGCTAATCTAATTGACATAACAACATCAATTGTCAACTCTCTTCCAAAACATCTTAACACATGAAATGGACAGAGTTGTAAAGTTGCATCAGGAAATGCTTCATATCTTTGTCAGCCATGATCACATTTGTTTCAGTCTATGGTGCATTATACTTCTGCAATGTACCAATCATTTTATTAATGATAGCCCTTTGTTCTGATGTTACCAAGCACGCAGGAATAATTTCACTTTGTCCATTTTCATCACAGATTAGAAATACATAAAGTGGCATCTTTAATGAATTCAACTTGTGTGTTGCATCAATGAATAAAATCTCAGGGAATGCCTGAAATGTGTCCTTCTTTGTTTTATCCTGGTAAAAAATGCCTAGGAGGCTGTGCTCCTTGTCAGTGAGCCCATCAACAGTAATAGATGAATCCTGCTGAAGTTTTGATATGACATCTTGCAGGTCTTTCCCATGAGATTCTGTTTTCAACCGTAGATTAGTTGCAATGTTTTTCAAGTCACGCAAAGTGATAAGTTTACCTAAATGCAAAAGTACATCAAAAATAGCTTCTGAGACAAAGACATGATGCAGATAGCACATCATATAGTCCACATAACAATTTCTTGATTACCTGTGGTAGAAACAAATATGATTTTGAATTAATTTCATATTTACATTCTTCCTTAATGTCCTATTATAATAGATAAGTATCTGATAACATGTCAGAACAAAAGTGTTCAGTGAACTGGTATAGTGTCAATTACGCTAGGGAGGTTAGGCTTAGGCCAACTGTTTAGATTGGTGCAGTTCACAGAGCATAATAATGGCTCACATTTGCAGTCGTCCGCTTCCATCCTTCAGTCTAGACTTAAAGGCCCATCCACCATGAATGCAAGCAAGTATAACAAAAGTGTGGTTCATGTCATTAGTTACTTTGTTTACTAGCTCTGGAGAGAATTTTTGAGCTTGAATTAGAGTTCTAGAATCTCGTACGTAAAACTGACAGTAGATCTTTCTTTGAAAAGCATTAATAACCTTTTTTTGTCTGAGTCCAGCTTTTAAACTTGGTTCCAACTTCAAGTATCTCACTAGCTTCTGTCGCGGTGGCACTATCACCAAAGTCTACTGTTGTCCTCTTACCAGGCTCCATTCTAGTCTCGTCCCCAGACCTACATGCCTGCTTAAAGTAGGTCTGGTCACACGGCTTGAGTTTTATGTCCCCAGTAAGGAATGTGGCGCGGGTGTTGATATGCAATTAGAGGTGGTGTGAAATATGAATATTATCAAATTGAACTGTGTGTGAACTTTGAAAGTGTTAAGATATGTCTACTGCAAACATTGTCGATGAAGTTGCCAAAGAATTTGGATTTACTCTCAAAGAGAAACAAAAAGAAGTAATTAGTGCATTTATTTCTGGGAATGATGTTTTCTGTTGCCTTCCAACCAGATATGGGAAGTCACTATGCTATTCCATTCTACCAAAGGTTTATGATCGTATCTATAATGTTAAAGGTTTACAAATTGTATTATGTGTATCACCACTAGTTCCATTAATGATGGATCAGAAAAAAAAATTATTGAGATTGGGATATCTGCATAGTGCTAACACACACACAGAGTGATGGTACAGTCATGTCTTTCTTTAATATTATAGTAAGTAAACATTCTTTCATTATAGTAGTGAGTGCTGGACAATGGGTTTCAATCTCTAACCACACACGTTCCCATGTGAATCTTTCCAATGAATCTTTTGTTTTCATTTGTAAAATTTATGAATGCTTATCAGATGTTAACATTCTCATCTCATTTTTTAGTTCAATGGCAACAAGACTAAAAATGTGTTCCCTTAGTGTGGGATTCTCCATTACTCATCTAGCAATAGATAGCTGTTTGCCTCGACTGATACTTTTTCCAAGCTTTTTTAAGGAATTACTAAGCTCTGACACTTTTGGCTTAGACTGATATCAAACTAAAACCTGTAAAATAACAATATAACTAGTCTATGCATGCACACACAAAACTCACAGAAACTTGGGGCGAGTGTTGCTTTTCTCTTAGAAAGTCATCATGGGCTCTCTTAGTTGCCTTCATGAATGGACTATCAAGATTTTTTCTTTGAGGAATTTGTACACAAGTAATCTCATTATTTTCAATAACTTTCTATGTTGTAAGACTTTACCAACACTTAAAACTAAGTACTTTACCAGAGGTGTATACGATTCCTCAGGAGGATTGTCCTCTTTTTAGGAGGAGTCACCATAGCAACATCTTCATTATTTCTACTTCGTTTCTATAGCAAAAAGTAACATTGACTTCCCTATCATTTATTTATAATTTATAATGTTGTTTTACCTGTGGCGCATGATATTGAGCGGTGTCTGTTCTTACATCTTCAAAGATTGACTGAGATGATACCTGAGTTGTATTATGAAATTCTAAAGGAGGGTCAGGTGTTATTTTTTGAGGTGAAGTCTGCAAAATAATGACTTCTGCATCTCTAGCTCTTTTCTACAAAAAGGTAATTGTAATTATGGCAACATAATTTTAACCTTTTTACACCTATCATGCATGACAGTGAGGTGAGTCTACTCTTGCTTATTCAAAAGTTGATCCAGATGATTAACACTATGTTTGTTTGTTTTTGGCTGATAAAAATGGATGTCATATTCAATACTAACCTCATTCAGGAACAGAAGTTTTAATCCGATTCTTCAATGGCTCAATTGTCTTCAGTGCATTTTGAATATCTATTGAGAGTTCTCCAGCAAGATTTACAAAAGACTTTGTCTATTTTTTGGTGAATCTTCTCTGGTTCCATTTCAAGTTTCTCATTCCTTAGCACATATACAACTATGGAATATAGACAAGAATATTCGTCGTTTTTGTTTCTTATAATAACACGATCTTTGTGTTTACTGCTTAGGTCAGAGCAGCAGGAGTAGCAGATTTCATGAAGAGTAGCCATGTATTCACTTTCACACATACTTCAATTTGAAAATATTCATATTTCACACTACCTCTAATTGCATACAAACACCCGCGCCACATTCCTTACTGGGAACGCAAAACTCAAGCCGTGTGACCAGACCTACTTTAAGCTTGCGTGTAGGTCTGGGGACGAAACTAGTGTTGTACACTTTTCAAAATGTCTCAGGATAGTCTAGTAAGTCTATAATCTTTCTATTACATTGTCATTATCTCTATATATCACTGTGATACTAACTAAACTCACATATCAGTGTTATTGTATAGACAGAATATCTTTCTAAAAGATGGTCTTTTAGTTATAAGGGCTGATCTGTATACTCACTATACTACACTACATGATACATGTTGTCTTTATAATAGAATGTACAACTGTTCTTGGCAGCTAGTGATGGAAACATTGAAGTAGTCAAATCTACTATTGAACAAGGAGCTGATGTAAACTATCATTATCAATACAATGTAAGTTACTAGCTCTCAATATTTAAGTATATATCTCAACAGTAAAGCCTATTTTTCATATACAGTGTGTTTTTATAAATAAGTCTAAGATCCAATAATTACCACATCACTACACACTGTATCATCATTATAGTATAATGTTGGTTGAGCTATAATACATGGGATGGTCTAAGTTTAATATGACAAATTCTTGTGTGATTTTAATCAATAGTGTAGGAGTTTGTTTCCTTTTTGTGTCATCTCCTGATAATAATAAAGTGTTAATATTACTGACATGATGTGTACATTTGTTGATCTAATAACAATGTTACTGAATAATTCTAACAGAGCCAGTCCATATCTATCTTATAACACATCTTTTGAAGACATCATTTATATGAATTTTCTTTGAATGTCGCATTTATAAAATACATTTTGTGTATTCATTTTAAGATTTTTTTCCACACACACATTTATTCACTCACTGCCTCATATATTTACAATCTACCAGAATGCTGATAAAGCTCTGTTTTATGTTTTATACACTCATAAACAGTATAGTCAGCAAAGTCACTAACATAATAGATTTGTTTTGTGAATTAATTATTTAACAAATTATTGCATTTAATTGATCAAATGAACTGAAAATTTTACTTCTCAGATATTTATTAAAATATTGTATCATAATATTTTATGGTCTATATTTAATAATAGAGTGTGTAAAGTGAAGTCATATGTGTTCCATATCATGTTAGGTTCATACCTTAATTAAGTCTACTATTAATTGTATCTACTAATTTAGTAAATTTATTACTAGAAAAATAATATCAGCTATATTTTAGACATCCATAATTCAATATAGTAAATGTGTTACACTGCAATTTCAAACATTTACATATTATTATAGTAGTCACTAAAATTAGCATACACAATAATTGTAGCATTAGAGAGATTGTGATAACATATATGAAATGGTGAGTTTGATAAAATGTTCTTCATTTGCCAAAATGTTTCCCTCCAGCTTTGGAAAATTTCACTTTGCCAAGGTTATTTTGATATTTTTATGATTTCTCCCCAAAATTACCTGCTACAGGTGTTGTTTGTTCACACTGTTTATGATAACAATATTCATAACCTACTAATAATTTTATTAATAATAATATGACAATGAATAAGATTAAATTTGTAATTTTAGTAGTGAGAGTGACCTTTTATATTCAGAGATTAAACCAGTATATTGTATACTTTATGATCACTAGCAAAACATGTAAAGTTAACATATTCATAAACTGACTACTGTAGTTTGGGAAAGTTTCATTGAAACAAAAGTTTAAACATTGGACAATGTATGAAAAATAAACACGCTAATATTATTACACAATGAAATATTTACTTTATTTTTGCCTAGACAATCAATAGTTAAGATCACAACAGAATAAGTAATTTATATAATACAACAATGAATTGAACATTATATCAATATGTCTTAGTAACAGCTAAAGAGTCATCAACTATCCATGGCAGTAGGGATGTCAGAAAGCTAATCATTTCACTAGGCCAAAAAATCACTCACCTCACCTTGCCTCTACAGTTGCTATTAAACCAAGGAACAATTGTTTTGTCATGTAATGTCCTTCCCAAAATCTAGGGGTAGTTCTCTTTCATTTCTCTGATGGTTCAGATGAACTGATTGGCTTCACATCTCACACACTTGCTTTGACTAAAAAAAATATTCTTAGTTGGACAAAGACTACGGATTTTCTTTGGAATTAAATGATTGCAACGATATCTCTATGACCAACCATTGACACTGTTCACTGATCAAAAACTCAAACCAAAGCAGTTCCCAATATGACCTTTGCATGACTGTAACTTACCAGGTGATACAATATTATTATTTGACCATTTCGAAACCTTACCTGTCACCCCTAGTCATATTAAATTGTATCCTATTATGTTTTTAGCTATTATACTATTAGCCTTTTTAACCAGAAATCTCAGACTTCCACTTTTTTAATAACAATACCTTCAACCTATTCAGGTCCATATTTACAATAGTTACACACCTTCACCAACTGTCAAATAACTATGGTTAGATTATGCAGTCGTGATAAGATTTCTTAGTAGCTTCCTTATTGCTAACTTGATTAAACCCTTTATTTAAGGAAGGTTCCATACAGAGCACCACCCAGTTTAATTGTAAAACGGGGAAGCCTCTTTTAGACATCAGAAGCTGTTACAAAAACATTTACTATTGTTTGCATCAAATACTTTTGAAATGGCGCATATCTCAGTTCTCAATAGAAAGTACACAATGACTATCACCATATATATATGTGAATCTAAGGTCCTCTCACCACTGCATGGTTAGTTCTGATTGTAAAAGTTGCATCTTTTCCTCTGTTTACATAACCTTCTTTTTGTTAGCTCTCTGATTCATCTGCTTCCAATATACTAATTGTTATTTCTGTAGTTGCCTGCTTTCTCTGGAATAATTTTAAAAGTTAGAAGATGTGGGATAAGTTTTTGTGGCAACCATAAATATTGTATGTTCGAATGCATAGACCTTTATAATTAAATAATTCAACATTCTTGGTGTAAATTGGCTCTTTATTTAAGTGTTTTCAAAATATTCATCAAATGCTTTCACTCAATCATCATCTGGTATGTGTGCTGTTATAGCATTCCAAGCTATTCATACAAAGTTTAGTAGTACAAATGTTATAGTTGCTGTCTTTTGAATCAAGCGTCTAATAAAATATGCTTCCATGTAATTTATATTAGACCAATGTTCTGTGCTTTTTCTCCATAAGCTCTGTACCAAGTGGAAGTAACATACATGGAGTATAGTGCCTGAAAATTGTACGTCAAGAGGCTGCAATAAACTAGTGCAAAGTCAGACATAATTTAAATTTGAGCTATTTGTAAATCTCTGTTTATTGCAGCTTATTGAGGTTAGACTCTTTGTTCAGTTAGTATATTCTATAGATATTTTGGGATTAGACATATTGGGATTAGACAATTTGAGTATTAGATTTTTGGGGGGATTAAACATTCTGTGACACTCCCATACATGTATATATAATTAGTAAAAAGAGAAAATCAAATAATGACAGCATGCCACGGTAAGCAAAACCTACTTTATATATATTCAAAAGCATTCTGAAAGTCTAGGACTTAAATGACTATACCTCTTCCTCTGTACTGATAGTATGACTAGATATTTAGACATTTGCTACATAGTCTTTTTTAATCAAATCATTGTACTATTTGTTCACAGTGTGATTTTATCACATGTATATTACAACTTATTTTGTATTTTTTATTAAGACCAGTATATCATATAATGAATTAACACATACAGAAACAAACAAAGTCACAAAACATAAAGAATGTTAATAACAAATTATCAAAATTCTTTGTGTGTATTTTATCTCTTAATTAGTCATCTCTATGTCAATGACAATTATCAGTAATATTGTAAAACAACTAAGTACTGACTGTTGATTGTTTAGGTTAATCTGTTATACTAACAAACTTACAATTAACTAAACTTTAATTGGATGGATTATGCTTTGAGTACAGATCCTTATTAAGTGATCACAAAGGCTCTAAGCATTGTGGAAATCTTTCTTTCTTGTCAAAGAGTATATAACAAAACAACTAAATTGTGGTTTAATTGTTCATATTTACATGAGTTTACAGTATAGATCACAAGACTGGATCATGTCATGTCATATAGTCTCATAGTATGTTTGAAGTGCCTTAGCTTGTACAGAGACATCACATATTACACAATTGACTATGTTATGGCTACGAATGTAAAACATGCCTCAAACACAAATTCTTAATTCAGCATATCGTTAATTATGCATTAAATCATCAAGAAGAATGCATTCATTTTATAGAAATTATTAATAAATAATGTTAAAAAAAGTAGGACCGTTATGTTTCTGTTTATAACAACTACCTTACAATGTGTTGACATATTTGTTTGGCTTCTCAACAATACATTTATTGATTACATCAACGGACCCTTCCCCTCTATTCCAAATGCAGAACATATACAATTAGCCTTTTCTTTTGCTATTAAAACTCTTACTAATCAATTAGGAAATGTGTATCACTTTGGGTACCATTTGGTAATTGCTATTATGGATTTGACATTGTGGACTGAACCAGACACTATAAAAATCATGATTCATGTCCAATAATGCCATCTGAGGCTGTCCCTAACAAATACAGTTAAGATATTATAACTACACCTCCATAACACTTTAGTTGTCACATAATACTTGCATGAGGACTACAACTGTTGTATAATGTTTATATATACTAGTTATAATTCGTCAAAAGTATAAGTGTTATGAGGCATTTACTTAACAAATAACTTACTGTCATGTGTTACAATATGAGACTATATTTTAAACCTGTATATAAATGATATGTGACATAGTAGGACAAACCCTTTATTCTCCAAACATATCATAGCTAGTAATTATGAATACTACTACTGACATAACATAAAGCATCAACCTCTCTATACATAATTATTAGTGAAAAGGCATTGAAATATTCATCTATCCTTTAAAATGTATCATTAAATTTATAAATTGATCATAAATCCAAAATCTCCATTTTGTAGGTCAAGTCTACTCCACTTCACCATGCTGCTTACTTTGGCCATTCTGAGATAGTACATTTGCTAATAAAATCTGGTTCATCACTGGATGCTATTGACATAGTAAGTATGTCAATTATTGATCAATATGTTATTACAATACATGACTGTTTTTCGTATGTAATGTTTTTATTAAGACATGTAACAATGTAGTTATTTCTCATTTAGTATCCTCTAGTAAGTTTTATTTAGACACTCCTAAAATAATTACAAAGACAAAAGTGATAATTATAGTAGCTATGATTAAGACAACATGACATAGTATCTGTAACATACAGTGTCAGTTTTTATAAATTAAATGTGTTGACTAGTATCAGAAATTAAAAAGAAATCATAACAATAGCATAGTAAAATATCATTTTCTTATAATTGAGTATGTCTACTTGTTTTTTCATCTTCTAATATGGATCATTGCTCATAGAAGCAATAAACTAAGAACAATAAAATACTCTATCAACTATGATTGTCATACAAAATGAATGATGACAACAACATAAAATTCATATACAATGGTTACTACAATCATTAACATGTAGTATAGTATATGTTGGACAATTGTAATAAAATGGCTGGAAGAACATAAATGTTAGCATTATATCAATTTAGTGTATTTGGTACATTATGTTTTGTTACATAATTACGGTAATGATTATCTTATAATAGTATAGTATAAGAAGTCCTTCATGTCCCTTTTAATATAATTTATTTTATCACATAGAATGGACTTAGCCCCTTACATGATGCCTGCCGTAGAGGGGAAGTAGAATGTGTTGAAATATTACTGTTATGTGGTGCAGATGCCACCATAAAGAATAATAAGGGCCAAACACCTGCTGACATGGTAGAACCTGATGATATCAATAAAGAGAAAATTCTACAACTAATTGACAAGTCACTACATGGTCAGTATATAGTTCTATATTAATGTAGTTCATTGTTATTTTTTGTACATTAGAATGTACTTATAATAAATGTCAGTACAATGATAATAATGTAACCTAGTACATGATGTATACTGCTAGTAATAACAGTGTCACTTTATACATGACTATATAATCTGTACAAACTGATAATTAAGGATTACAAGCAAACACTCATCAGTACTATGATCAAACACTTGTCTTGACTTCACTAGTAACATATGTATGTATAAATTATATTGAAAGTAGTCATATGAAAATGTACTGTATTAATAACAGATCAAACAAATTATTAACGACAGATATTGTTTGGTAACCTATTGAAAGTTATTAAGAAATCATTGTTTTGACTGTTAAAGATATGTTAGTTATAATAAACAGATTAATATCATAACGTAGCTTTGAAGATAAATGACATTCCATTCATCAAATTATAAACTACAGAGACTCATACAGTATAATGTTATGACATAATACATTCACACTAGTTGACAATGCAATCCTTAATCATGAGTGTACCATTATTATTGTATCAATATGAAGGCTAACATTTAGTGTTATACAGTATCACAGCAATAGTTATATAAACATTTTTCTCTTTACTTCATAGATTATACTGGTTTACTTCACAAGGCACTAAGAGAAGGCCGAATTCGATGCAAGTACTCGAAGTTATCACTGTCTGGAGCTCCTGGGACAGGAAAATCATCTATCATGAAACTTTTATTAAATCTCCCACCACCTACCCTTCATCATAGTACCTCTGTAGCCACTGCTCCTGAAGTAAGAAGAATAGAGACTGCAAGTCTCATTGCAGGAAGTGAGTCAACCGATTCGTCTTTCACCAGTCAATTTTGGGAAGAAATTAATACTCCATATGTAAAACATATGATTGCCAAAGCTATTACAATTGGATTCCCATCTTCTCCTGTTGATTCCACTACACAACATGAGGATAGCAACAGTTCATCTGATGATGATGGTTCACAAGAAGAAACACAACAAGACCTTGATCAAGTCACCTCAGTTTCTCCTTCAAAGCCGACACCTCCACCTGTCGCACAAACAGTAAATGAGATTGCTGAAATCATGCCTACTGTAAAAGAATCTCCTGAGCTATTCAACTCTCATTGGATTTACTGTGTAGATTCAGGTGGACAAGCAGCCTTTTTGGATATTGCTCCCGCAATATTACGCTACAGTCCAGTTAATATTCTCACGCAAAAGCTAAACGAGAAGCTTGATGACAAGCCAAAGTTTTTTTTTAGCTTTAAGGGTCGACAAATTGGAGCCCCTGTAGAGCGAAAGATCACTAATTTACAACTACTTGAGTCTTCTTTTCGTTCACTAGCGTCCATAGATCAGCCTGATTTGCGCAAAATTCACGTTAAGTTTTCACATCCAGAGCCTTCTCTTCTTGTTCTTGGTACGTTTTTTGATAAAATAGCGGAATGCGTGGGCGAGTCTTTGGGGGAAAAAAACGCTCGTTTGTGGTCTACCTTAAGTCGATTCAGAGGTGTGTATATGAATTACTGTGAAGCCAAAAGGGAAATAATATTTCCTGTCAACACAACAAGCAGAGCTGAGCCTGAAATGAAAATTGCAGAAAGAATTCGTACAATTGTGTCTCGGTCTTACATTGAGGCAGAAATTCCAGCACGATGGTTCTTGTTTAAGCTTGAATTAGAGGATCTTCAGAAAATTACCAAATCAATGGTTGTCAATAAAAGGGAATGCTTTAGAATAGGCTTGACTCTTGAGATGGATCGAAAAGACATCGAAGCTTCGTTACTGTACTATCACGATTTAACCATATTCTTGTATTTTCCAGCTGTGTTGCCTGATGTGGTTTTTCTGCACCCACAGCCCCTTTTTAATAAGCTCTCAGAATTAATCAGTATTTCTTTTGCTGATGCCGTTACCCACTTAGAAGAAATGAATATAGTTCTTCCAGGAAATGCTCATCTTAAGCTCAAGGCTGAAGGTATTTTTACACGAGAGCTACTAGATTGTCTTCCTGATGGTTTTTCACCTGATTTTACACCAGATGATTTCTTAAAGTTAATGGAAGATATATTTGTGATAGCTCCATTACCTAAAAAAGGCAAGTTTTTTCTACCAAGTGTTTTACCCACAACCTCACATTTAGATGGTATTAGAGATCCATTTAATGAAAGTATTGATTGTTTTGTTTTCACATGGGATACAAAGCCAATTCCTCAAGGTCTTTTTCCTGCTTTGGTTGTGGGTCTACTTAAACAACATGTCACACCACATTTTAACCTTCATCAACCGTCAGAGTCTGATATGCAGTATCGTAACGCTATTCGCTTAACATGTATTGGTCCCGGAGGGGCAGTTTTACTTGTCGATGCTATTTACTGGATGGAGGTATACTATTCTGGCCCTCCAACAAAGTGCTCCACTATCAAAGATGTCATTCTTGAAGCAATCAAAGATGTGGTCAAGAAATTTCAATACAAGCCAATTCTCTCAATGCCTCAGGAACGTTTCCTTTGCTCTATTTGTTCACCTCCGGCAGACCATCTGTGTCGTCCAGATGAAGACAAGAAGATAGTTACTTGCTGTAAAGATGGCATGTCAACAAAAGATATCAATCGAGCACGACAGCTTCCCTGGATTGATAAATGTACAACTACGGCTGATGCAGTTAAGAGTGAACTTGGTAAGATAATTTACATGAGAGTGTCTAGACCTAATTTATTCCTTTGCTTTTATTGTGCTTTACTGTGATTGCATTAATACCATAGGAACATGCATGATCTGAACTTGGGTTACTACTGTTTATGTAAACATTGATGTCCATGTTTGTACAATAGGTAATAGAGGAGATGTACTAGGGAATTTTGCATTGTTATAAACAGGACTTTAGCATTTCTTTAGTATTGATAATGATACAACCTCATCATGTTAATGTTAATGTTTAGTATGTCAACACTGACTTTCAGTTATAAATCATACACTATATAATTTTTTTCTCTCATTATAGATATATCAGGAGTTCTTAAGAAGGAACCCAGCATTAATGATGTTCTTGGTCTACTATCCGATATAAAGTATGAATGGAAAAAGATTGGTCAAGCCCTTGAGGTGGAACGTAGTGTCTTACAAGGTTGTAGTAATAGCCCAGAAGATGATGGCAATAAGCTTATGACTGTAATCTACAGTTGGGTAGACACGATGCCCACTGATGTGACTTGGGAGGTCATTATTGATGCAGTACAAAGTCCGATAGTAGCACACAATTCTACTGCAATGAAAATGAGAGAGTTTCTAGCTAAACCAGACGTACGTGTCAAATATCTCCGTAAGAAGGATTTTGTCCGACATTGAACATTTTGTTTCTTAAGTATTTTCTATAGTTTATTGATGTTTATTTTGGCTAGCTTAAATTTGTGATATTGTTTGTTAGCTTGTTCTGTGATTGTATTTTAACTAGACTATGTTACATTTATTGCTTTTAGTATTTTTTTCTATAAATCTTGTAAGTAATTCCTTAACACTGCATTTTCTTTGACATTATCTTAATTTTGTAAACCATTTTCATTTTGCTATGTTGTCATCTTATGAAGTTTAAAAATAACGTATTTTTGCCAATTAAAGTAACAGCAATTTTGTTGATATAGTGATTTATGTACAACACTTTTACTGCGATATTTCTATTCCTTTTGTTTAGGGTGTATTTCTTGTCTAGTAGTTATTCTTGTTACTCGAGAAGAGAAGCTTCAATTTTATATAAATCGTGAAACACGTTTATCCTCGCATTCAACACAGCTTCGTTGCGCTATTTTACTTGATACCTTTGTAGATCTATTTGGCTCAGTTCTTCTAGTGGACAGATTCTACTGGATTGAGGTGTATTATACTGGTGTTCCCAAAATTGCTTTCGACTTCGTCAAGTCATCTGTGAAGCCATATCAACATGTGCTGATGTCCTGACATATGAAGGAGTTTTAAAAGCTGAAGTAACAGTGTCCTGTCAACGAGAACATCAAAAAACAAGATACAAGTTACATCCTGTCTTAATATCATATGAAGATGATCCTCCATCCATTAGATGCAGTATTGAGAAGAACTTGCCAACATTACAATTAATTAATGACAAACAAAAATGTTGGCTCATTGGTAAGTTTAGATAAAAACTATTATCATTACAAATCAATGACTATCATACCAGCCACAGTTCTTTTGAGCAAGAATATACCTGATGGACCTTTAAGTATGCAATAAATTGAGATTATAATTATTTTTATATGTTATTTTGTCATTAGATGAGACACATCTTTATGCTGTATTACAGGCTGTTGATGATGTGGCTGATTGGTACATACTGGGTATCTACCTAGATTTTCGAGATTCTGTTTTGAAGGCAATTAAAGAAGACACGTTCTATCAATCAGAACCAGGTTGAAGAAAAATCATCACTATGTGGTTAAATGAGGGTAGAGGTACTAAAGAAGCTTTGATTAAGGCAATTAGAGATATGAAATTAGATCGTATTGCTGATAGAATTGCTGAGCTATCTTCGTAATTATTTTTTGATGTGTAACGTATGTAGTATATGATCCAGTATTTATTTTTGTATGCATTTACAAGTTTGTAATTTTGATTTTAAATACAAATTCAATTATGTATATGTAAGTGTCATTAATACTGTTAGACAAGTTACTGTTTTTGTACTATAACATTACATTGTGTACTGTCAATTTACTTTTGATTTTCATATTTTGTTAAAAATGTAGTTTCTTTTAAAACTTTTACAAATGACAATGTGGACAGACCTCACTAAGATGGAAAAATTAGATTAATGTTGAACTGAAATCTTTAGTTGTTTTCCAGTAGAACATTTGAGCCCTAAACTGTCCTGTAGCAAACAACAATTTAAAAGTATGCTAAAAATTCATTTCCTCTAAATCTACACACTCTTTCATAGAATCAGGATCATTAAATTGTTATTCCAAAAATTATGTATGCTAGTTTAAAATTGATGTCAAATAAATCTAATCAGTTTGAACAACTAATATGTTGTAGTGGTATCATTATCATAAGTTCCAACATATTATTATAGTTATAGATTATCTAGCAGTACTTCATATTAGCTGCTACAACAATATATGAGAGCTCTGTTTATACACTTTAGTATGTAAACAAGACAACAATAATATATTAAAATGGGTAATACATCAATAAAAGTTCTATAATTATTAAAACAACAAAAGTATATGAATGTTATATAACATTAACTAACATACTATACACAATATAGCAATGTACATTTAACAATGTACAGTACTATCTGTATAAATGATCAGTTTGATAAGTGAATGAATTGATAGACAGAAGTCACTGGATAGAATATTTAATATAATAAATATAATAGTTTTTGTAATAACTGTTCTTTTTTCTATTAAGACTTATGCTATATCCTTTACACATAATGTATATGATTGTTATATGACATTACTTTAATATTACACTCCTTAATACATCTATTTACATAATTGAACCATCAATGACGACATATGGTAATGTTTACATTGTTGTGTGAGTGACACAAGTACTTGTTAACATGACCACTTAAAATTAAAAAAAACAGGTTCAATGATGTAATTTAATAATAGCAGAGACATTAAATTTTTGCACGAAAGTTAAATGTATTGCTGGAAAAAAGATGCTAATTTGTACAAAATGTTTTGCATTTTCAAGAGAAAATCAGTTTAACAGAGATAATAAAAACTGTGTCTATAGTATTACTATAAATTGAAATCAGTCACAGTTACACACTCTGCAACTTCACTTTTATCATTGTTACTGCTACTACTTCTGCTGTTTCAATTCTCAGCTTAAACTACTACTTTTACTGTTCTTCTATTATTTCCTACTACTACTATGTCCACACTACTACATGGAGATATACTATTATGGCCATTCTGTGAAGAGCTTTTCTATGAAACATATTTTTTAAGCAAATATTAGATGATGTAGTCAATAAATTAATTAACCTAATTCTCTTCATACATGTTCAATAAAAGATATAAATGGCCACAAAACAATTTGATGAATCAAGCACATGTTAATTCAAACAGTAATGAATTTTTTTGAATTTATTTATTGTCTAACCTTTTAAATTTAATACATTTGTTATCCATTATTTTTTCTTTTTTTTTATTACATTTTATCTTATCCACAACTTATGTAATTCTTGAAAATTACACAGTTTAGTTATCCATTATTACTCTGTTATTTTTTATATTTAGAATTAATTTTCTGTTATTTTAGTATCACTGTTACAATTTATTAAAGTTAGTGTTTGGTCTTTTACAATCAATTATTGATCTGTTGTACCTTTACACTTAATGTGATGAACAGAACTTTACTTCTCATTTTGACTATTTATCAAAACACCATATATCCACAACTCATAATTAGAGGTCATGAAAGTTTAAAGGCTTATTTAGAACTATAATAAGTCACTAGTCTACATGTATGAATACATAACTTAACAATTATATCAAGCTTACTCTTGTCTACAAATGCAAATAGAGTATGTCTGTAACATGCACCATAAACTACCCATGCACATGGATTCATTAATTAATCAATTATTAACATGTTTATCTGTTTCTGTACTCATTACAATTATTCAATTATATATTAAATAATCTATCAAATCCCTCAAACTGTCTATATCTATCCATTCATAAAAATAGTAAGGTACATTGTTTAATGAAACAACATAGTAATTGTAGACAATAAATCAAAATTCTTCTTGATTTTTTGCTGGTATGGATGTATATAATATGTTTCATTGTTATTGTAATAATAAGACCATTTATGAGTACATAGATGGAAATATCTACTAACTTGCATTAACCATTTGTTGTAATGACTGATGATTTGATTTCAGATAGGATCTATGGTAAACTATTAACTGTATGTATATACATTTAATATACCATTAATTAACATACTTACTACATTGTTTTGTTTATATAACAGAATCAAAGATGACTATATATGATAATGTTTACATTATTGCATAAGTGGCACAATTACCTGTGAACATTACCACTAACATTAAATACTACAAAAACAGGTTCATTTAATAAATCCAATAAAAATAAAAACGTATGATTATACAGTAGACTATAATCAAAGTTTTTGTAACTTTGGCAAAGAAATATTAAGTGTCTCCGTACATGTGAAATATTTATATAAATATATCTTAATAGTTATTATCTAACAGCTTATAAAGCAAATCTTTAGTGATGCCAGTAGTTAGTAATGACTTACAAACAAAAATAAATATATGAGGTGTCAGCACACACGTTTATAAGAATTATTTTCGTCAACAATAACTTTATTATTTTAAAGTTTCTATTACCTTTGATAAACTCATTAGCTAACATTTGTATGATTGTTATGATTATTCAAACAGATTGTAATAACGTAGTTTTTATTATTACAACCAACTACATCCTTTGTCATAATTCATGACTTGTGTAAAGGTCTGTAATATCATAAATTTCTATTTCTTGTTTTCCCTTGATTTCTCATCTTTTCTTAGCTATACTTTGCCTTTTAAACCTTAATTTTTTTGTGTTTGCCTCTTAAATTAGATTGCAAGCTTATACACTATATCATATATATTAATCGGCTTTAACAATTCTTTTGTTTGTCATAAATATGGAGATGTATTATGCTTTCAGAAGAGAAGGGAAGGGTATTAATATTATCCATATAAATTAGAAATAATAATTATGGGATCCAGTACTGACCATTAAAGTGTTTCTTGAAGTGACTTGTAGTTTTTTTGAACAAACACCATTAGTGACAACATATTGTACATGACCAGATAAATAAAATAGTAACAAATCAAACTCCATGTTTTCAAGTTTAATTGGTAAAGTAGGATGTGGAATGCTGTTGCAGACTTTCTTTAGGTTAATAGATACAGGCATAAATGGATACATATAGAAGAGTCATACAAAATTAATGTCCACTTAATAAAACATTGTTTTCACGTGGACTGGTTTTGTCATAATAAATTGAGATGGTAAATTCATAGAGAACACATGATATGATCTGGTCATCATGTGTTGCATATAGCAATTCAACAAAGTATTCTATTCTTTATAATTATTGTTATAAATTTTTTTTAACTGAAAAGATCATCCTAACATATATATATTCTTTCAATGATTGGATTCTACAGAACTCCTTAGTTGGTAGCTATTGTTGTGCTACTTATAGACAATGCTTTAGTTACATTGAAGCTTTTATTAGTCACACACAAAATTGAATTTTCTCTTTGTAACCTCAAATAAACTCATTACTTGATATGTGAGTCAAAATTTTACCATATGACGATTAATTTCCTTTCTGTTTTAATGCCTTAAATATCAATAAAGTGTAGCTGAAATAATTGTAATAAATATAATTGCAATTGTTATTGTTAAAATTCAAGACTGTCTGTCTGCTCCATGTATATTATGTTTAAGTACATATAAAAGAGAACTGGTTATACTTTGACAATACTGAAAGATCACAACTATGTAGACAATTCTGATTAGTATTAAGAATGGATTTGTCTACATAGCTATGCTTCATTGAGTTATCACTGTAACTGTTAACAGGACCTGTAATATATAAATGTTAATACAATATTAGTAGATCACATATGCAATCAATATGCTCTTTATAACAGTAAATGAACTCCATATTTGTCACGTGTGTCAGATATTAAACATACAAGGACTAATTACTGTAAATGATATATGTCAATAGTATAAAGGATACAAAGTAGTCATATTTACATAGGTGCAAGTACACTATTTAATACAAATATGTGTAAGGATTGTGTGATATGACAAAGCAATTAACAGATACAAACAATTAAAATAGATCTATGAACACTAATGTACAAGTTATAAAGTGTCACTAAATTGTAATATAATAATAATTATTAGTGTTGAGTGACACGATGTAGCCCCATTTTGTGAAAAAAACAAAAGTCCCAAACTTATAGTGCTAACGTTAATTCATTTTAGTGCCCACAATATAGTGAAATAATCCTGTTCTAAGCTTCCTTATTAAATATAAATAAGAAATTACTATTAAGGCATTGAGTTTTATAAACATAGACTCTAATATGACTTTCATGTGTCTTCACTACAAAGAAATGTATACTGTTAGTGTCATGTACATGACCTGTTATTACTATACATATACTGGCAGTAATAATAGTGACACTACTAATTATAATATGATATACAACATATGTGGTAATAATAATTATGATGGTATGTAAATAAACAAATGACTGATAACATAGTATTGAACAGATGTATAATATAAGCATACTACCTTCCTGCATATGCATCTCTTATGCCCACAATGCCTCGTGGCTGAGCACAACAGGCTATCTTAGGAGTTCTACTATAATTAGAAGTACTTCCACTGCAAATAGAAGCCTCAATGACACTACAATCAAATTTTGTCACGTACCTTAAAGAGCAATTTTTGGATAACACAGATAAGAGTTACATGTAATATAAAATTGAACTGTTATTATTCATCTGTGAGTCGATGCTATTTTCAATAATGCAGACATTTTAATAATGTCGTATATTTGATGAAAATGTATTGAGACTAAAACTTATTTATCAACACTACTAAGACTTATACTAATGAGAAATTAATAGTCTATGAAGACACTAAATATTCTGTTATTGAATATGACTCTCTCAAAAATGGAGGAAGTTTTTATTTAGTCATTTTTGAACAGTGCGATAAATTTATAAAATGAACAGATATCTTGTTCAAAAATGTAACCTTTATAATGAGCATTGTAAGTAAGTGAGGGCCATGCCTTTATGTCTATGTCATGGACAAATCCAAGCACAACATCTCCATGATTCTTGAAGACACTGTACGACAAAGAAGTAATCATATGACTACTCGCAGTCATGTATTGTATACAACTTCTTCATGCTTTAGTTTTAGTAATTGAAAAAATGTTACAATTAGAGGAAATAGCAAGTTTCATGATAACAATCCCAAGTCATCACAGTCTTTAACTGCAATATATATTTGACAGGGCAACTGTTGTTTAGTAAAAACCTGGGTACAAATGGATGACCATTTCTCTCTATTCATCTTTCTTGATTTTTCAAGAACCATTAACTGCTATAGTCCTTAACAACAGTGCTTTCTTATATGGTGGAGCTATGTATGCTGATAATGTAGTCCTCCAGGTCACAGTAGATGTGCTATACAAATAAATAAACAAACTTTGTCTTTGGTAATACAGAATGTAAACCATGCTCTGACCTATGGTTGATTTCAATAGTGGGATATGCTCTATCTGGTCTGCTACTAGTAGCAATATTGCTAGCATTACCTCTATAACTATATCAGAAGGTCCATTAGCTGGTATTGTAATAGCTATGAGTTTCCACTATTGAGTACTTGGATAACAACAATTGGTTTATATTCACTGCAAGAGTCTTTGTTCCCTCATAAACCTATTCTAGGTTTTTCAATGTGTTTGTCAATGTTAGAACAAGAACATATTATACAGGATTGATCTATAGTCCTTATAGTATTTATCTCTACACATTAATAACATGGACCATAGTACTTATATAAAGACAATTTAAATTAAATGGTCCAATCATTGTTTTTATCTACTATGACTCCCATAGGAGACACCTCCTTCAGCATGAACCCAATATGTGTACAAAAACTGTTTCACACACTTTGTACATTTTCCATAACATGATTAATTGGTCTTTATAGAGATCTGTTTATTAGTTACAGTATACCACAATACAAAGTCATTCAATATAAAAAGCAAAAAAAATGTTAATATACAACCATACACATAGTACTAGTTATGTGACTTGAAAAGTTAAATTAATTTATAAGTATAATTATTTTTAGTGCAACAAGAAAATATAATTGATTGTTGTTTATTAATTACTGTTTATAAATTACTGTGCTTGTCAAGAAGAATACAGCTGAAAAAAATATAGTCTGTAGATAGTACAATTGAATAAACAACTAGTGTAAACTTAGGAACTGTAAATGTTTGGATACTGCTTTGTTGTAATTCTATCATCACTTATATAAGTATGATTGTTATACAGCTATAGTTTAAAATATTATATTATAGTCCTTACAGGATTTATAGAGGTGACATAATCACGTAGTCCAGTATTATTTGTAATTGTTTTTCAAGACTGACCATTACTGAATAACTTTCTTCACATATTGTCAAATCAATACCAGTGATCAACTGTAGTACTGGTTATGTAGTGGTAATGTATTAATACCAAATAACTTTGTTCTTAATTTGACACAGAGGAACTATGTACTGTACAATATGATCTTTTTTGTCTTACTGAAAAAGTCAATAATATTAAATTAACAGGACTCACTGATAAAAAATCATCAATTAAATATCTAAAACATGGAAATTCCTCTTCAACTACTGGTTTGGGATTTGTCAATATATCAAGTATTACTTTTAAAAGAATTGAAGCAACCTACATATAATAGGAAAAATATCCTTTAAAACAACATGGCAGCTATAGAAGCTGCCATTCAACTATGCAACTCATTTCTTGCTTCGAAGAAACACTAATAACGTATATACAAGCACTGTTTAACCTAAAGGGGTTAAATTGATGTGTCTACTTTTGTTTACCTATATTAGTGATTGAAATGTAGAACGTTGCTAGTCTATTTTTAACACTTTTCAAAATGGTGACAAAGTTCCAGAAGACAACCCCTTGTGGGACTGTTTCATACTACTCTTGGAAGCCTTGAGAATTTCTACATCCAGAATAATGTTCCCAGACTTTGCTAGTTATTTGAAAGTTCTAATTGATCAATATCATTCCAACTTCAAAATATGCTCTCTGGTAGTATCTTTCACACCACAATTCTACTAAATGATCCACTTCCCTCGATTACTTACACAGTTAGTAACTCTATGTACCAGAGGTAGGAGACCATAACCTCCAAAGGGAGGCCCAGAACAGTTTTATGAATGACCATATTGGCTGTATTCACTGTATAGTTATCTGTATTATTATTATTCTCACAAGCATTTCCAAGCATGATTATAAGTATTATTTTCATGACATGCATAGTAGGACCATTGTTTTCTAGCTGGTATATGAGAATAGAAGCAAAAAAATTCATAATTTAAGAGAGCTACACAAAATTAGTAATTGTTTTAAAAAAGTACCATATTCAGTTGCAAAAAGATACCAAATCTTTCTTTTTATGTACCTGCAGGGAAAAGCATCTTTCATTTAAAGATTTGAAATGTGGACCCTGTAAGTAAATAAATATTATTTATTACACATCCCAACAGTTCAATCTCTACTCTGTCTCATGTACATACTCTAAGCATTCTTATATAGTAGGTATTAACAACCATCTACATGTTTATGAAAAATCTCATTCTCATTCTTATTTTCTTGTAATGCTATCTTCACTTTGTAATAAATACGCATATTGTTCTAATATTATAATGGTGATGGCAACTGGACATTACTGTTCAAAGTACTATTATTTCATAAGTATTTTATGTTTTTTTAAATTTGTGATAATTATAATATTTATTGTATAATTGAATTTGTATTCTTTATTTTAAAATGTTAATTTCTCTTCAATTAGTATTTTATATATGCCTTCCAGTCGATACATATTTGTACTAAAAAACCATCATTTTCAATGAAATAATCATCAATGAAAGTCATTGCTGATCTGGATGCATGATTCAATGATATAACTCTTTCAAGTTATGATAGTGTCCTGTAAAAGCAAAACATGCAAACTGAGAGTTTGCTGCTGTAACAATTTATGTTAATATAACATGTTACTTTTTCAGTACAAGTAAACTAAAGCTCAAGAAAACAAGTAAGAACTTCAATAAAAAATGAAAAAGGGAATATTACAAGAAGTTGAGTTCAATAATTATCCACATTGTTGCCAAATGTTCCAAATTGACTGACAACAAATCTATGGCACAGACAGAAAAAGACATTTAAATTAAACAAATCTATTTATCATACATCTACTTGCTAATAATAAGACATATGTCAATTGTTTAATGTCACACGCACTTCTTTCTCTACATGTCACAATTTTACAACTCCCTATTAGTGTACATCAGTTTATTGATAATCATTATATTACACTCATTACTATTATATAATTACATGTACTTATTTTCATATGAAAGAACATCTTGTTGTTATTACTAACAATGGTACTGATTTTATTTAAAGGCAATCTATAACTTTTGTAAATATTTATTGTAATATACTTTATAATATAAAGGTCACTATTTTGTTTCCTATATTTATTCAATGTCTCCAACAAGGAGAGTTTCAGTTTCAGTTACCTGGTTAGCCACTTATTTTTATGTGTTTTCTCTTGATCTTGGATCCTTGTAGCTTTGGCTAGATACTTGTTACAAGCAATGAAAACAACAAACAGCCTCAATAAGTTTCTCGTCTGCTATAAAACACATTGGTATGTGTGAACACATGTTAATTGAAATCTGATTGACTTGAATGCACTGCTAGGAACAACAAGATAGAAATCAATTCTATCCTTACATTGTGACACATCACATTCATGTGTTGTGTATGTACTGTGTTCATAAGTTGATGGACATACACAATGTGATGTGATGCAAGACTTTGTATTGTTAGGGATATGTAGATAGTGTAATCAAACTTGATAGCTTAACTTGTTAATCAATTTCAATAACATTCATTAGTTGACAATGTAGCTAATTGTAATGATGTTAACAATTCCTCAAAATTAAAGTAATCAAGTGTTAGCTCCTTGTCAGTACTAGCTGTATGATCTTTCTTTACATCAATGTAAAATTTGATATCAAACCTATTATGATTGTGATATTTGTAAAAAGTGAAAACTAAAAACTATAAAACAATATATTGCACTTTGTATTCAGAGGTCTATGATATATTTTAGTATGATTTATCATTGATACCATATTTGATAGAGTTATGAGTCAATCAATAATATTATAATAGCTAGTAATGATTATAAACAAATCTTGGAAGACAAAACAGAGACAGGTTAGTAGAACAGATCATTAGCCCTACATATAATAATAATATTACTATAACAAAGATCAGACTTTACCTGATATAGAAAATAGACAATGTTGTCCTTGTAAACCACACCCACAACATATCATACTGTCTGTCCAGCTGGTAATTGATGTCATTTGTTCAGGATGACTCTAACCATGAGAGAGAGAGAGAGAGAGAGAGAGAGAGAGAGAGAGAGAGAGAGAAAGAGAGAGAGAGAGAGAGAGAGAGAGAGAGAGAGAGAGAGAGAGAGAGAGACGGAGAGAGAGAGACAGAGAGAAAGAGAGAAAAAGTAGAACAAAATGAAATCAATTAGAAGAATACACAATTTACAAGAATGACACTGTTACATATAATAATTATACAATTAAAACAAAGATCAGACTTCACCTTATATGGAAGATAGACAACGTTGTCATTGTAAACCACACCCACAAGTTATAATACTGTCAGTACAGCTGCTAATAGATGTCATCTGTTCAGGATGATTCTAAGCATGAGTGTGTGTGTGTGTGAGAGAGAGAAGAGAGAGAGAGAGAGAGAGAGAGAGAGAGAGAGAGAGAGAGAGACAGAATGACAGAGAGAGACATAGAGAAAGAGAGAAAAAGTAGAACAAAATGAAATCATTACCCATATATATGAATATAATACTACTAACAAAGATCAGACTTTACCTTTTATGGAAAATAATGTTGTCATTGTAAACCACACCCACAAGTTATAATACTGTCAGTACAGTTTGTAATTGATGTCTTCTGTTTAGAATGACTCTAACTATGACAGAGAGAGAGAAAGAGAGAGAGAGAGGGAAGGAGGGAGGGAGGGAGAGAGGGAGAGGGAGAGAGAAAGAGAGAGAGACAGAGAAAGAAGAGAGAGAGAGAGAGAGAAGGAGAAAGAGAGAGAGAGAGAGAGATAGAGAAAAAGAGAGAAAATACAGCGTCATGGATAGAATAACAAAAGAAATCTCATGACCCAAACAATTATAACACACAGTTTACCGGAATGAAATCATTACCTCTACATATAATAATAATAATACTAAAACAATGATCAGACTTTACCTTATACGAAAAAAAGACACCATCGTTCTTGTAAACCACACCCAGAAGTTATAATACTGTCAGTACAGCTGCTAATAGATGTCATCTGTTAAGGATGACTCTAAGCACGAGTGTAATAGATAAAGAGAGAGAGAGAGAGAGACAGGAAAAAGAGAGAGGAGAGAGGAGAGAGAGAGGAGAGAGAGAGAGAGAGAGAGAGAGAGAGAGAGAGAGAGAGAGAGAGAGAGAGAGAAAATACAACGTCATGGATAGAATAACAAAAGAAATCTCATGACTCAAACAATTATAACAGTTTACCAGAATGAAATCATTACTTCTACATATAATAATAATAATACTAATACAATGATCAGACTTTACCTTATACGGAAAATAGACAATGTCATCCTTGTAAACCACACCCAGAAGTTATAATACTGTCAGTACAGCTGCTAATAGATGTCATCTCTAAGCATTCGTGTGACAGATAAAGAGAGAGAGAAAGAGACAGGGAGAGAGAGAGAAAGAGAGAGAGATAGGAAAAAAAGAGAGAGAGAGAGGGGAGAGGATAGTGTAAATGAAAAGAGAGGGGGAGGGAGAGAAGAGAGAGAGAGAGAAAGAGAGTGTGAGAGAGAGAGACAAGGAGAGAGGGAGAGTGGGAGAAAAAGGTGTAGATGAAAAGAGAGGGGAGAGAGAGAGAGAAAGAGAGAATACAAAGTGATGGAAATAACATAAAAGAAATTTCATGACCGAAACAATTAGAAGAATACACAATTTACAAGAATGACACTGTTACATATAATAATTATACGATTAAAACAAAGATCAGACTTCACCTTATATGGAAGATAGACAACGTTGTCATTGTAAACCACACCCACAAGTTATATACTGTCAGTACAGCTGCTAATAGTTGTCATCTGTTCAGGATGACTCTAAGCATGAGTGTGTGTGTGTGTGTGTGTGAGAGAGAGAGAGAGAGAGAGAGAAAATACAACATCATGGATAGAATAACAAAAGAACTCTCATGACCCAAACAATTATAACACACAGTTTACCAGAATGAAATCATTACCTCTACATATAATAATAATAATACTAAAACAATGATCAGACTTTACCTTATATGAAAAATAGACAACATCGTTCTTGTAAACCACACCCAGAAGTTATAATACTGTCAGTACAGCTGCTAATAGATGTCATCTGTTCAGGATGACTCTAAGCATAAGTGTGAGAGAAAGAGAGAGAGAGAGAGAGAGAGAGAGAGAGAGAGAGAGAGAGAGAGAGAGAGAGAGAGAGAGAGAGAGAGAGAGAGAGAGAAGAGAGAGAGAGAGAGAGAGAGAGAGAGAGAGAGAGAGAGAGAGAGAGAGAGAGAGAGAGAGAGAGAGAGAGAGAGAGAAAATACAACGTCATGGATAGAATAACAAAAGAAATCTCATGACCCAAACAATTATAACACACAGTTTACCGGAATGAAATCATTACCTCTACATATAATAATAATAATACTAAAACAATGATCAGACTTTACCTTATACAAAAAATAGACAACATCGTTCTTGTAAACCACACCCAGAAGTTATAATACTGTCAGTACAGCTGCTAATAGATGTCATCTGTTAAGGATGACTATAAGCATGAGTGTGTGTGTGTGTGTGTGTGTGTGTGTGTGTGTGTGTGTGAGAGAGAGAGAGAGAGAGAGAGAGAGAGGAGAGAGAGAGAGAGAGATTGAGAAGGAGAGGATAGAATAACACAAACAAAATCACATAACCCAAACAATTATAAGATTGCACTCTTTACTTAGCTAGCATGCTTCAGCAAAATCATTTGGACATTCTACTATGTACAGTACAACCTTTTGTTAGATGATAGATTGGGTCATTTAATTACATCTAAACTGTTTAGTAGTTAAGATAAAGTGAGTCGAACAATATTTATTAATAGCATTTGAAATATAATTTGTTAAAGTTTATAAAATTTTTTCAAATAACCAAATAAGATTGTTCTTTTAATTAATTCCTACTATACTATGGTATACATGTAAGTGTTAGTTCCAATAGTCTATGAATACTATCTCAGTTCCACCCACAAATTGTACACAATATATGAATATCAGTAGATAATGATATATTGAGTTACAATAACACATGAATATATTTTAGTTCCACCTCCCAATATTGTATAACACCATTATTATTATACATATCACTGATGTCTTTACATTTTACATAGAATTACAAATATGATGTTAAATTCATCAACAAGTGGTGTATCATGTCTACTTGTTGCAGTATAATATATCATAATTAGCTTTTATTTCGTTATCAAAATATTTGTTTCAAAAAATTTCGTGTTACTAAATTTTCCTCCTACTCTAAGTAAATGAAAAATTTTGCTAAAGTGAAATTTTTACATAAAGGTGAGACCACATGTGTAATGGCTCAAGTAATGGAGAAAAAAGTGAAGTGCCCTGTTGCATAAGGGGATACCATGTCTATAAGGTCATCAGGGATGGTCGTAATAGTTCTTGAAATAATTTTGAATACTCAACTGTGACATCTAATGTCTTCAATAGACAAACATGTGGTATTTATGTACCAGTTATTCTAAATATTTGTCATTCCAATTTTTCATTACATAAAAAACTTCATTAAATAGAAATGTTAGATTCGCAAATATTTTGTATATCTAGGGTGAAACAAAAATATTTCACAACAAAAATAAAGCTAAATTATGGTAATTAAAATAAATGTGAACAGAAAAGACAAGTATTCAAGCATGTTTTAGTAATATAGAATCTGATAGTGGTAATTTTGATACTGCAACTTTTTATTAGATATGTAAAGTGGTTAAAAATTAAAGTATTGACAGAGCACTATTGTAAATGATTACAACTAGCATTGTCATAAAATAAAAATTGCAGTTTTTAATTTGTACACTTCCTAGTAAGCTTTTTAAATACATAAAGATTTGCACCATGTGAAATTTCCTGCTATACAGTATATTGATGTTAAATTATATATATTGTAGGTCTGCATTCACTGTACATATTTAAGATAATACTATACATAGTACATCAGGGGTTCATACAGAGAGGGAAGCCCTGGGATATCCCCCCAAGGATGCTTTTCCCACCAAGAATTTCTATATATTTATTATTTATAATTATTTAAGTCAAAGTTCAATATCCCTATAAAGTCAATATCTTTTAGTGGAGGTCCTTCTATTGCAACCTTCATTAAAAGTTCTAGATTTGAATCAGCTAGGTGACTATGTAGAAGTGTTTTTATTAGTTTTAATAAAACATGAATATATAGTACAATACTGCATGGGACATAGGAGGAGCATTGACCAAATTTTCCCTCACAAAGTTCAAATCCTGTATGACCCCTGGTCACTATAAGTATATGTGTTGTTCTAACTATAGATATTTATAGTTGTAAACATCCAAAGAATATTTTGACAATACTACTCTAACTGTAAGGAAATATATTTACTAATCTAGAGAGTCAATAGAAGCTATGAGGTTATAGTTATCAATCAATTGTACCCAATACTATGTAGAGATTTGAATTTCTGCAGGTTATCTGTTACGCTACTAATGTCTTACATCATTAAATGAATGTGAAATGAACATATTATTATAGTAAAATATGTAATATATGGTCAAACGCAATCTTAAAATACTCATACACACTTTACATATTTGGTGGAAAAACTGTTAGATAATACTGGACTTTAAATATCATAACATTATCACATGGATATATGATACCATATGACAGTCCTGTGAAAATCATATGATACAACATAGGAATGATTATATGACAATCATTTTAATGTCATCAATTAACTTGTACTTACTTGTTTGTACTAAAGATTGAAGTAGAGTGTCATCAATATTGTCTCACATGATATATATTACATTAAGTGGACCAAACATAAACTAACAGTGCATTACGTGATAGTAGAACCTAAAAAATGGATAACCGTGAATGGATTGTGATAGTGATGACATCCAGACCTTACTTCAAGGATTTTGAAAGTCTCAAGATGCAACCATCTGTAACCAATATGTTATGTTAAATGATGTTTGATTTTCATTTTAGTGTCTGTGTCTGATTTGGTACTTGCAAGCAGGAAATGTTGTTATCTTTGTAATTGTCATTTTGTCTATAACGTTGTACAACCTGCTGTGTCATTCTTTATACCTGTTTTTTGCATTGGAACAATCCAAACTCTGTATACCTAAAGAAGCCAAATGATAATCAATAAAAGGTTATATTAGAAAACAACAGTTTACATAGTTCAGTATAGTTGACCTCTGCACCTATGTACAGGAGCACATGAGCATTGCTCTTGAGCTGCTGTTATGTTAGTCTAGCGAGCTAGACCCTCCTCCTTTTTGATAAGCTGATGGTCGGAGGAGGGTCTAGAAGCGAACTAGGCTTACTGCCCCATTGGAATGTATGGAATGTGGGGCAGTACCGCAATGTTTACATAGTGGTTATAAACTGTTATTACAACTGCCACGTAAACCCACGAGTTGTTTTTTTGTTTGTTGTGCTTCTATCGCTATCGACTCTACACCCATGAAAAGAATGGAATGAGGCAGTTCACTAATGTAGGAAAGTGGTATTTTCGTCAACTTGGAATCCCTCTAGGAAACCCTTCACGTGGCAGTTGTAATAACAGTTTATAACCACTATATAAACATTGCGGTACTGCCCCACATTCCATACATTCCAATGGGGCAGTAAGCCTAGTTCACTTCTAGACCCTCCTCCGACATCAGCTTATCAAAAAGGAGGAGGGTCTAGCTCGCTAGACTACTGTTATGTATGATGCATCAGATTCATCCTAATTTTATAATTATATAAAATGGTTGGCTTACAATTAAACTTACTAATTCTGGTGACTAAAATAAATTTCAAAATAGATACAAATATAGTGGTGAAACAGAAAATCACCCTTGAGCTAAGGTTGTCATTGGAAACAATTACTATGATTGATACTGGGAGTCATAAGGATTGGAAAGTGATTATAATCTAGAAAGTGGTGTAGTAATTGTTTGTTTCATATTTGCAGCAGCATAATCCAATGCATCTATTTCATTTCTAAAATGTGATCTACTGGATCAGGTAACAAAGACTAAAGAATGACCACTGATTCCATATACGTCTTCAACATGGCTAGTTGGAGATGTACTAATTGGAAAATATTCAGACTCAGATGCTGATCAGTATGGAGTATTGTAGGATTGAGAAGTGTTGGTGATACAGCCTGTCTCAGGTAGATTGGTAGATGGTTTAACACTGTGGTGATAACAATTTAATTACTAGTAGTCATTACTTCATTACCAAAAATTATGTCTTTAGAATCAGTGCAAGACTGGTAGACGGATTATTCTAGATAATTGTGGAAGATCAATATTCACATCTGTAAAGGAAATAACAAATTTAAGGAGCATCTATGTTATTGGATGTGACAGTATCAAGTGATGAACCCAACATGTTGTTAACTGCAAATGTTGCAGTAGTCATGGAAACATTGGTATTTTAGCATTCTTAACCTACCTTAGCATGTCCTTGTTAAAAGAAGCTATACCACTTTCATAAACTTGATAAAACATAGTACAATTGTGTAGTATTTAGAATATTTTAAACCTTTTTAACACAGAACGTGGTTCCTTCATATGATTAATTTGCTTTGAAAGGCTCTTGGCAATCTTTCTATTGTCACCTAAGTAATACCAGTTGTACACATTTATTTGTGTTTTATGGCTATAATTACTATGTAAATAAATTATTTTAACTGACATGAAACCTATGGTTTATTGATCAACATCAGTTTATACAACAGTTATTAAAAGATTAAGTAATTAACAGATCTTGCAATGCTTTGAAGTGGAAACTCACTTTACATATGCATTATTGTATATAATTATATTGAGCAAAACCATTTGTCTTTTTTTCAACAATTCTGACCTGATCGTATGCATCATTAGAAGTATACCAAGTAGCAAGCACTTTCATTCCAACATCAACTTCTTTAAAATTATTAAAGGACACCTCATCCATTTATAACAGCTCCTCCCATAGAAGGGAATGCACAGCTGTACTGTCCTAAAAATATAGGAATAAATTCTGGTATTCAGGTAAATTACAGAAATATAAACAATATTTACAAAGCTTTATACTCTACTATTGAGGTGCTGGAAGTCAACCACAGAGTGAATTAGATGTCACTTTACAAATTCACTGTATCAGTACAATACTTGATAATATCAATACTTACAGAGTGCAGACAATTATAAGCTTAGTCTCGAACAAATACAAAACTTACAGGCAATCCATTTCTTGTCTTTTTTGATGATTGCAACATGTCTAACTCTTCTTCGTTCTCCAATGACACACGGCATTTTCCACAAATATATATAATATTATATTATATATATATATAATATATACACGCCACGTGCTTTTAAGTGCAAAGTTTATTAATTACTACGTTTACATTGTGGTGACAGAAGATTCGTTCGATTCAGGTGAATCTGGTCATATCATAGAAGATTCCACTAAATTTGAAATAGACCTACTATTGAGAGATTCATCATAGTTTTTAGTAACATTAAGTCAGTATGTAAGTGAATGTGATGCAGAGATCGATCTCGCAGCTGCCAGTGAATTCAAGACAATAATGATGAACTTGATTATTACAGCGACTCAAACAACACCTTCGTATATGAAATGGATTCAGTTGACACTGACAGTGTATTCCACGTTGATGTAGAGGAAGATTTTGATGGCGCAGAAATTGGAGATAAAATGTCTTACTTGCATCTTTTTTTATGAAAATTCCGAAATTTCTTTGAAGGAAGGTATGTTAGGACTTCTACAGTAGTATGTCAACTATTGTAAACTGATGTCATGGTTACAACCTTATATAGGCATCATTTATTTACAATTTTGTTATATGATCACCTGAAATTAATTCACAGTTTGCTGTCAAAACCTAATTTCTATTTTAAGTCAGATTTTACATTAAGGAGCTTTTGGGAAGAGATGTCCTCATATTGAAGTAAAAAGACACTACAACTGTGCTATCTGTCCAATGTCAATTGAAGATCACAAATTGTTATGCCGTGGAACAAAAAATGAAACAACTTCGTCTAAGACTAATAGATAAGTATATATACTTCTAAACGAATGTATATCATTTTGTCCATGTTATTATGACACTTTATTTCAGACAAAGACTTTTGTAGAGTTGCTCTTTTCACTTCATTAAAAACTGGTATATGGCATTGTATTTGGAAATAATGAATTAGCTTCAACATTAAGGTAAAAATTATATTTGTTGTACCTTAAAGGAAAAATATCATGGAACAAGAAATATGTGTGAACAAGTGAGTTATTGTATTTTTTAAAACTTTTTTATTCAACAATGCATATTCATTGTCAACATTCAGCTTTGTAGCATCACAGTCATTATCTTATCTTAAGAATTGCTTGGTATCTGATAAGTCTAAATGAAAGCTTTAAAATGTACATTAATGTTGGTTTTATGCATTAAAAATTGCAATTATGCTTATATCATTTTTAGGGATAAAAGTATATTTCAATATTCATCAACAATTTGGTGAATTGGAATAGGACCCCATTTCAATGATACTGTTAACTTGGTTGTAGGTGTTACCTCTGGTAGTAAAAATATTTAGTTCTAACACATAACAATTTTTTCAATACTCTTTCATTCATCTGAATACATACCATTTAAAGACCACTAACTATACCATACAATACAAAAAATCTAATGAACTATGATGATAAATTTGCAATAATTAACTTTTTCTGGATAAATGGACCAGAATCAGCTCATTACAAAGTCATTGCAGTTGTTAAAAATTAGCAATTACTTCTTTTTTACTAAAATAAAGGAATTTGTCAATCATCATCTAATTTAATCTGGACACCCTATCATTTATTGCTGTAGAATATATTATGCAGAAAGGCATCTTTATTAAGGAATTTCCTGGCTCCATAGTTATGTTGCAAGACTTTACAATTATTGTAGTTGGTTTATATAACTTAAATCCTTATGTTCAGTAACAATTGCTATTGTTATGATGAAAATACTTAATTAATTTTTATTATAAAACACATAGACTTGAATATAATGTGTTATTAAATAGTTTACACTGACTGACACACTTTTTTGCCCGGTTCCAATTGTACATTAATGCATAGCACATTTTAACTTCATACTACACATAATATCCACTATTAGTACCGACATTGCAGTCAACACCATCACAGCAATTAATCAATTAATAAGAGTAAATTTAAACTAAAGATCTCCATGCTGTCCTCCATTATTGTTCTAATAAGCAGTTCATGCTCTTGAAATAAGTCATGATCTCCTGTAATATTCTCGTGAACAATATCAGTATAATTGATGACTTTGTATTCTTTAAACCTTACACGACACATTATCCTGGTAAAATAGCATTGACTGTAATTTGTACTATTGATATTGCAAAACATACTATATATATGCAGGACAGTTGACACAAGGTCAGTGTATAAACAAGAATAGATTGTATTAAAGAATATTATTAAGTCAGTTATATAACTAAATTTTTTCTCAGATGACTTTTTATTATTCCTATCTGTGAAAAGTTTTATTCCACTGAAATTGTTGAAATAAAAATGGCAGTGTCTAGTGAACCGACATTCGGTTCACATAGATGTTGGTTATTGAACAGAAGGGCGCGTGAAAAGTATGAATATAATTAAAATTGACCACAAGAATTTTAATTCATGTAAAATATGACACAGCCTTCAGACATAGTGACTACATCTTCACACACACCATCTATTTCTTCAACTTCATCATCCTCCCCTCCTACATCATGTTTAGAATTGATTATGCAATGTTTTTGAAAACATTACCTTGCTGTCTACGAGTGCTACCATCATTGGCTTTTGCAACTTCCCACAAACTCTGAAGTCTCTAAAGTTCTGTCTTTTTATGATCAAAATCAATACCACAGGATTCTGACACTATAGATGCTAGCCTCAGACATATTGATTGTGCAGCTCTGAATTTCTGATGCTGGCACTTTGGTTTAGGGTGTGTTAGGTCAGCTGAAGAAATAGAAAATGAATCAAGAGTTTCGCTGTCACTGAAGATACTATGAATAGTATTGTAGTGAGCCATATACCATCTTCTGTGTGCCAAATCCTTATCAAACATAGGCGTTTCAAGTCTATTTCTTGAAGTGAAAATGTGATGACAAGGCAACTTCATAGTCTGATGAAAATAACAAGAGAACTTGACTGATGAAGGTTCAGTATCCTTGACCCTTCCATCAATAAATTGTACTTTCTCAACTTTTTCAAGCTGTTCCCTTAAGCATCAATTGTCAACTCTCTTTCAAAACATCTTAACACATGAAATGGACAGAGTTGTAAAGTTGCATCAGGAAATGCTTCATATCTTTGTCAGTCATGATCACTTTTGTCTCAGTCTGTGGTTCATTATACTGCTGCAATGTACCAATCATTTCATTAATGATAGCCCTTTGTTCTGATGTTACCAAGCACGCAGGAATAATTTCACTTTGTCTATTTTCATCACAGATTAGAAATACATAAAGTGGCATCTTTAATGAATTCAACTTGTGTGTTGCATCAATGAATAAAATCTCAGGGAATGCCTGAAATGTGTCCTTCGTTGTTTTATCCAGGTAAAAAATGCCTAGGAGGTTGTGCTCCTTGTCAGTGAACCCATCAACAGTAATAGATGAATCCTGCTGAAGTTTTGATATGACATTATGCAGGTTTTCCCATGAGATTCTGTCTTCAACCGTAGATTAGTTGCAACATTTGTCAAGTCATGCAAAGTGATAAGTTTACCTAAATGCAAAAGTACATCAAAATTAGCTTCTGAGACAAAGACATGATGCAGACAGCACATCATCTAGTCCATATAACAATTTTCTGATTACCTGTGGTAGAAATAAATGTGATTTTGAATTAATTTCTTGTTAGATTTCCACTGTAGTGCCCTCTCAATTTTAGTTCTTGTCTAAAATACAAGCAATGCAATTATATATTTTAAAAATTAGTATATATACATATACATATATATATATATATATATATATATATATATATATATATATATATATGTTCTAAGAGCAATGATGCTTACAATTTCATTCACTTTCCTTTGTTAAAAAAGGTTCATAAAAACTTTAGGATTCACATCATGATTGTTGTCAAGCATCATTTTTTTCACTTTTAGTGCTTGCTTGTCCTCTGGAAGTTTAATTTTGATAACTGCTTTACATTCTGGCTTAAATGTCCTATTATAATAGATAAGTATCTGATAACATGTCAGAACAAAAGTGTTCAGTGAACTGGTTGTAGTATCAATTACGCTAGGGATGTTAGGCTTAGGCCAACTGTTTAGATTGGTGCAGTTCACAGAGCATAATAATGGCTCACATTTGCAGTTGTCTGCTTCCATACTTTGGTCTAGACTTAAAGGCTTGTCCACCATGAATGCAAACAAACGTAACAAAAGTGTGGTTCAGGTCATCAGGTACTTTCTTTACTAGCTTTGGAGAGAATTTTTGAGCTTCAGTTAGAGTTCTAAAATCTCGTACGTAAAACTGACAGTAGATCTTTCTTTGAAAGCATCAATAGTCTCAATTGTCTGAGTCCAGCTTTTAAACTTGGTTCCAACTTCAAGTATCCCACTAACTTCTGTCGCGGTGGCACTATCACCAAAATCTACTGTTGTCCACTTACCCCCTCCATCCTCACCCACCAAGATACCACTTGGTTTTAATTATATTCATGTTTCTCACGCGACCATTGGTTCAATAACCAACATTTTAGTGAACCGAATGTGGGTTCACTAAACACTGCTAATAAGAATATATAGTGAGGCAAACTTTGAGAGCAAATTCGAATCCAGAAACATTGTAGCCATCATAGGATTTGAGAAAATGTCATCAGCTGATTCATAAAGCTATTTTTCAGCTGTTTAAAAAGATACAACCAAAACGTTATACAATTTTGTTGTGTTGTTAGTAGACAGACAGATTAATCTAATCTTATTATAATTAGGTTAGCAATTTAGTTAGCATTGATTCCTCTTTTAAGTGACCTCTTGTTCAAAGATATTGTCTGGAAAAGTTACACTTTTCAAAATGTCTCAGGATAGGCTAGTAAGTCTATAATCTTTCTATTACTATGTCATTATCCCTATATATCACTGTGATACTAACTAAACTCACATATCAGTGTTAATGTATAGACAGAATATCTTTCTAAAAGATGGTCTTTTAGTTATAAGGGCTGATCTGTATACTCACTATACTACACTACATGATACATGTTGTCTTTATAATAGAATGAACAACTGTTCTGGGCAGCTAGTAATGGAAACATTGAAGAAGTCAAATCTACTATTGAACAAGGTGCTGATGTAAACTATCATGACCCAATCATTGTAAGTTACTAGTTCTCAATATTTAAGTATATATCTCAACAGTAAAGTCTATTTTTCATATACAGTGTGTTTTTATAAATAAGTCTAAGATCCAATAATTATCACATCACTACACACTGTATCATCATTATAGTGTGATGTTGGTTGAGCTATAATCTAATACCAATGTTACTGAATTATTCTAACAGAACCAGTCCATATCTATCATATAACACATCTTTTGAAGACATAATTTTATGAATTTGCTTTTAATGTGGCATTGCATTTTCTGGATTCATTTCAAGATTTCATTACACACCCACATTTATTCACTCACTGCCTCATATATTTACAATCTACCAGAATGCTGATAAAGCTCTGATAAATATAGTTTGTTAAACACTAATCAGAAGCATTGATTATAATTATATCAACAAGTTGTTTGGATTGCTATGTATGATCTATTTTATAAAGTAGCCTTAGGTTTGTGTTCCAACATTGAATTTGAGAAACAACATTATAATTTTATGCTTTATACACTCATAAACAGTATAGTCAGCAAAGTCACTAACATAATAGATTTGTTTTGTGAATTAATTATTTAACAATTGCATTAAATTCAACAAATGAACTGAACATTGTACATCTCAGATATTTATGAAGATACTGTATCAAAATGTTTTATGGTCTATATTTAATAATAGAGTGTGTAAAAGGAAGTCATATGTGTTCCATATCATGTTAGGGTCATATCTTAATGAAAGGCACTAAAGTGCCGAACCTCGCTGTAGTTTCTAAGTTATTTATAAATTCTATGCCAGCTTAGGCCCAGCTATGATGTTGTTATTGCAAGAAAATTTATTAACATTCCAGAAGGTGTGGTTATAAAATGGCAAGCTTTGTCATTCTGTATATGCTCATTAATTGTTGCTTGATTTCTAGCTTTGCCATGTTTGTGAAGCAGTAACTGAATAAGTGATAGTATCATTCAATTCCCAAGCAAGATTAAGTGCTACTTTCGTGATGAAAAGTTTCTCTGAGTCTTTACATGACCCTTTAAAATCTATCAATATTTCATATACAAAATTTATTGTAACTTAAAGATGAAACCTTCTTTGGAAACGTCCCGTGGTACAAATATAAATCGATATATTATCTATTAGTAGCAGTCGTTTCAGTGCTTGGAGACGTTTCCTGAATGCGTTACTTCGCTCCAAGTCCACAAAACATTTTTCAGAACTTTTCTAACGATTACTTCGACCAACGGCCTTCTGTCTTGCTGATCCGTATTCCTCTGAGATTGTTTACAACATACTAAAAAATATCCACGTTAAGTTTTTTACTTTTCGAGAAACGGCACTTGACCTCTGCAGTCTAAAAATTCTTTTGCGAGTTTTAAGCTTCTGTTTTCCCAGGCAGTGCAGACACACACACACACACACACACACACACACAAACAGACTACAGTACCCTCGCTATGCGCCCACGCACAGCGAGGTTAATTAAGTCTACTATTAATTGTATCTACTAATTTAGTAAATTTATTACTAGAAAAATAATATCAGCCATATTCTAGAGATCCTTAATTCAATATAGTAAATGTGTTACACTGCAATTTTATATTATAGTAGTCACTAAAATTAGCATACACAATAATTGTAGCATTAGAGAGATTGTGGTAACATATATGAAATGGTAAGTTTGATAAAATGTTCTTCATTTGCCAAAATGTTTTCCTCCAGCTTTGGAAAATTTAACTTTGCCAAAGTTTAGTTTGATATTTATATGATTTCTCCCCAAAATTACCTGCTACAGGTGTTGTTTCTTCACACTTTTCATGATAACAATATTCATAACCTACTAATAATTTTATTAATAATATTATGACAATGAATAAGATTAAATTTGTAATCTTAGTAGTGAGAGTGACCTTTTGTATTCAGAGATTAAAACAGTATATTGTATATCTTATGATCACTAGCAAAACATGTAGAGTTAACATATTCACAAACTAACTACTGTAGTTTGGGAAAGTTTCATTGTAACAAAGTTTAAACATTGGATAGTATATGAAAAATAAACACACTAATATTATTACACAATGAAATATTTACTGTAAGTATATATACAGTATGTAATACACACGTTACATCATGATGTTGAAAGTGATGAAAGTGTAGATAGCTGAGATGGCTATTTTGTGATATCTGTAACCTACAGATGGACTGCCAGATCCAAAAGGTTCTCTATTATCCTCCATATAGCCACAGACAATTGCTTAATAAATTTTCGTACATATCTCTTGTGTTAAATAATGTTACAAGTCTCTTAGTTAGAGAGGTATTAGTTGAGAAAGTATGTAATGTACTTTATTTTTGCCTAGACAATCAATACTAAAGATCACAACAAAATAAGTAATTTATATAATACAACAATGAATTGAATATTATATCAATATGTCTTAGTAACAGCTAAAGAGTCATCAACTATTAGACAGCTAGATGACCATGGTTGTTTTGATCCATGTAAGTAGAGATCTTATCAGTAGATATAGCATGAAAAGTGTTTTATTTACTTTTAAACATAGTGACAGAGAGTACAATTTTCATTGATATTTCAGTAATCAGAATGTAATGCTATTAGTCCGAAAATTATAGCCACTATTATCAGTTTTTACAGTGACATGTTCTGTCAAGTAATGTAACTAATCTTGTAAGTTGATCATAAGATATGTAATGTGAAGTACATGTTTGTAATAACACTGACTAATTATTCATTACCTGAGTATGACCAATATAGTTTATTAACAACAACTAATGTTTCACTGATATACTAATAGTACTGATACTATTGTGATATTGTATGTACTCTTTAATACAATTTTACTAATTAAATATATTGTGACAATATTTTCTTTCTTGAAAGTATCATTTGTTAATAATAAACATTGTCATCTACTCTTATATAGTTCCACTTTACACCATTGATTGCTGCATCTCAAAATGGACACGCTAAAGTTGTGTCATTTCTTTTGCAAAACCGTGCAAATCCTAATTTGAATAATGAGGTTAGTATTCATATATAGTAACAATACTGCTGTAATGTATATATGTATACAATGTACATCTACATGTATATGTATACATGTGAACTGTATAAATGTAATATGTCATGTAATGATGTTTATATTTTTGAATGGTATTCTAATATTTGGTGACATTATCACATCTCTATGAGCAAATAAGATATTTTATATGATGTATTATGTCATGTGACTTGTACAACAATTCTGTACATATACCATATTGGACAATTGGTTCCTAGTCTGTTTTCTTTGTTGTCTATTTTTATTATTTATATTTAATTAGTGTGTCCTTGTTACTGTTCATTGTTACTATGGTGTCAGTTGATGTATATACTTTAGTATATAAGCTCTTCAGTCATATTGTCATTGGTTTTTGATTATTGATATCATTTGTAAGAATTATCATTGTTCTCTTTATATTTATTTGATGTTTTTACACTCAGTCTATAAGTATGATGTACCAGTGGTTTAATTTGTAATGTATACTGTACTATCTTCATTGTTGTTATCAGATAATAAAAGCTAACTATGAGAGTTACTAAGTCATAAGTCTAGCCAATGTCATTGTTTGATGGCTGGTACATGTTGTTAGTAGAGTCATCTTACTTCCCTAATCAATAAAGTCTTTATATAATATAATTTCCTTAATAATTATTGATACTATATATCAGCAAATACATACTTTGAATAATAAATAAACCTACTTAAAACTGACTGAGAAATTAAATGTTGCCAATAACAACTAGCTAACAAAATAGGGCATTATATAGAATGTGATCTCTGATAATAAGACATGTACTTTATATTGCTATCATGAGAGTATATATTATTTGTTCATGTTTTCTATACAAAAAGTCTTACCACATTAGTCCCAACTTACTCCTTGATTACCTCAAGAATACAGTTATGGTTTGTAGAGTACATCCTTTTGACTAATAAGTATTAAAGCTATAAAAGTTGTGAAATTTTCATTTATCTACTGTTCTAATCACAAAACATGAAAATATAAATTTATCCACAATATGATCTATCATCAAGTACAAGCAAGCATGTGTTGTAAAAAATTATTTTTTATACACCTTGTCGACTTTTTTCTATAAACCAAGCTTCCACTAACATAACATTGTTTTAATAAATTTATTACTATTATTATCAACAAGAATAAATCAAATAACATACAAAATTCAACAATCTACAACTTTTTATAATTTTTATAATATATGTTATGCAAGTCATGTAGATCACTTGTCCTATAGCCTCATAGTCTATTTGAAGTGCCTTAGCTTGTGCAGACAAGTATGATATTACATACTTGAGTATACTTTAACATTAATTGTCAGGTTTGTTGCATAAAATTTAAATATGCATTTTTTGCTTACGTAGTGTTATATGCAGGAAAACAGATTTAACAATAGAATGAATGTAACAAAATGATGTCAATACTCATATTATTAGATAGTGTAGTTTACCTGATATATATTGATAATAATTAGTCTTCCTTTTCATTTAATACCTGATATTATGTATACTTAATTCCTATCATATTTAGCTATTATACAGCTATTGTATTATACTAGTTGTAACTTGTTAATAATATAAATTTTATGAAGCATGTACTTAGCAAATGACGTACTGTCATATATTGTATTATGAGACTGTATTGTAAATCTATAGGTAAAAGATATGTGACATAATATGATAAACATTTTAATTTCCAAAGATATCATAGCTAGTTATCATGAATACTACTGCTGACATCACATAAATTATCAACCTCTCTCTACACATTAGTTAACAAATATTGAATTATTTTACCTACCCTTTATAATGTACCATTAATTGTAGATATATATTATAAAGTGAATTGATCTTAAATGCTGATATCTACTTTATATAGGACAATAATACTCCCCTTCACTTAGCTGCTTTAAATGGCCACAATGATGTAGCTGATGTACTAATAAAGTCTGGTGCATCACTGGATGACATTAACAAAGTAAGTGTCTTCATTATTAAACATGTTGTCATTATTATACATGACTGTATTTTGTATGTAATGTTGTTATTAATTCATGTAATTATGTAGTATTTGTGGTTTGTCACCTCATATAACATTATATATGGATTACACAAGACATAAAATCAAAATCATTCTAAATTATTGAGCATCTGGAAAACAAAACCACACACAACATATATGTGACACACCTTCCACTTTAACCAATACATAACTAGAATACATTGCAACATTAATAAGAATCATTGTGGATGATTATACACTTTTTGAGCATGGAGTTCTCTACGGTATCATAGGCATCAATTGATTCTATGAGAAAACAGTATTCATGATGATTATGAACTTGTTGAGGATAACGACGGTCGCTGGAATTCTGTACAGTATTAACTGATTCCATGAGAAACAGTATTGTCAACTTCTTTATATTTCTCTAGTAACAACTTAACTTTACCTTTGTACACCAAACTTTAAAGGCATGTATAGGTCCGAAAATCAGACTCGTTATTTTCCAACAATTGGTCTGGCAATCGAAACCACGCCTCAAAAAGTAAAACCACACCTACTCAATAAGCATTCCTAATGATTAATGAACTGCAATCATAGATACTGCAATGAAGTTTCACAACTTATCAGTAATAATATAGCAAGTTCAACAGTACCATAGCTTTGATTTTGGAGGACCTTTCGAACTAATTCAATGGAAATGAAACCTCGTTTGCCCCTTCTGCTCTCTTTGGCACTCTTTTTCTAACAGCTTCAAGAGTTCTTGAATCTCTGTGTACTAGCTGCACAACATTTGTTCTCTTCGTACGTCTTTTTTTTGTTTCTAGCTCGGGCGTAAGACGTATAAGTTTCACTAAAAACGAACGACATTCCTTCATTAGTGGCCATGATTGGTGTGGGTGTGGTTTTACGTTTGTGAGGTGTAGTTTGGTTTGTCATTTAAAAGACATAGCAATGCTAGTGATTCAATTGATCAATAAAACTTGTTATTTGAATTTTGGTCATGTCAATGAAACAAATGTCAATTCATGCTGGAACTCGTTTCCCAATACCAAGGCATATGCTATCACTTGCATCAATCCAAGAAAACTCTGATAAATACCCAACAAGTGTGACATATTTTTTTTATAACTAATTCTACAGCTACTCAAGTAACAATATTTTAACGTAGTGTCTATTTGTCCGGCAGGAATTGTATACTTTGTTGTATAAAGGTAGGTTAAGGTTTGGGGGGTGGGGATCAGTTTAATACACAACAATGTATACATTGCCTGCCGGACAAGTAGACACTGCCAATATTTAACAACCAAGGTACAATTGGAAGTACCAAAGTATTGAATAAATGACAATCTCAGCCCACCTTCACTACAATGTATCTTGTTATATTTACCAAATACAATGTGAACAATCTCAAAGTTTAGATCTAATGAATACAATCAATTAGGTGGTGTATATTATATACTTGGTGCAACATTGGTGTAGTTTTGACAGCTCTCAACACAGGCTGGTACTATTGTAAGAGGGAATAAGGAGTTGTGGATACAATATTATAAAAACATAGTTCGTCAAAGATATTATAACAATGCCAGGCATCAATGTTATCAGATTTCTGCCTGTAAACAATTATTTATATGGTGGTAAGTACAACAGGCTCTTTGTTGTGTTATTTGTAGAGCTTGTTTATCTGACTAACAGCTTCAACTGAACAAATAATCCACAAATAGAGAATTAAGTATCTACTCTAATACTTCTTACTGAGTGGAATTGTTAAGCAACCTTCAGGCAAATTTTTTCCAATAGAGCATTCAAATTGGGCCCAGTTAATAGAGCTTCTTCATACACTTATTAACTAAAGGACATGTTGCCCCTTTCATCTATGCAAGTCAGCACCTACAAGGCTATTCTCAATGTTCAACCATCAGTTAACAACATCACATTCCAGTCGAACACTAAAAATGCTAATGGTTTTAACAACTTTCCTTCATCATCTTAAACTTCTACTGATATCATACAAGAAATATTGTGGCCCAACTCCCTTTACACTTCTAATATAGGCCAATCTATTCCTGCCAGCAGTGGTACAACTTACAAAGGTTGAAGTGATTCTCTTGAAACATTATTCAACCTTCTATTCGAAAGATATCTTCAATTTCATCATTATCTGCACTCCCACATTGAATATGTCTCGATAGCAATATTGGTCACACATTATATATTAACTTGGAACGGCATGCCAGAGTAAGTGAGAGGGCAGAGAGGGCACCTATAAACCTTGTCCACAAAATATTATATATAACAAGTACATAGGTGAAAAGGACTGTGGGGATCAGCTTCGTGGCTAATACAGCTGTAAAATCAAGTAACACAAGTTGTATAAATATATAGTCTTCTTTCTGTTCAATGTTACCATCATGAATACATACATACATGCAATTCACCACACTTGTGTTGATAGTTCGTCACTTTCCTGGTATTATAGAGAGTGTGATGTTCTGCTTTTTCATACTGGTGATGCTAAAAATTGCTTCCTAATGTGGCACACAAAACAATACCAGTAACATTTGCGCAATATAAATATACCTTTCGTCTATAAGTATTTATTCATACAGTATCTCATAAAATCTGTATACATCAGTCCACTGTGTATTACTGATCATATATAGTTTCCTATAATCACATTGTAACATTTATTAAACCTATCATAAAAAATAAAAATTGCCAATGGCTACAACAATCACAAGCAATTGTCACTATTGCATGAGCAGAAAGAGAAAAAAACTTTGTGTACATACTGCTTAGTAATACGCTATAGTTCAAAAACTTACGTTACTTCGAGTGTTACTGGCTTTAAAAAGACATAGCAATGTCTTCAGTAGTTTGTATAGCTTCAGATTCAGCGACCCACTTGCTTTAGCTTGGTGTATGAAAAATTGCATTACTCGCGGCTATTATATTTCCGTCGTAGTAATGTCTACAGCCAACTTTCAAGATATAGATGTCTACTTCTCGAACTGATCTTCCTTCTGAACGAAGCTTCTCTATACCAATCTGCCTAGTTCTTTCAGTAAAACTCCCTCTTTGCATGTAAACCTAAAAAGGTCATTTTCTAATTTTTATGAAAGAAATTTCGCTGTCAGGTGCATTTGCGGTTTAATAGAATTTCAAGTATAATCGGTTAAGTAAGTGCAAGGGCAACAAAGACATTACAAGGACACTATCACCCAAAGCTGTCAATTTTAATGGAAAGATTCAAGTTCAATATCATGTCATCAACAGGGAGAGTAGTTGATGTTGATGAAGAGTAAATTTCTACATTTGTCACAGCACTAAGGCAGCTTATGGAATTTTGTGACACAGTTCTATGGGGATATTTGAATGTTGCAACAACGTCTATAGGCTAAAGTTAATCTTAACTTTCAGGACTGGATACAGCTCAAGATAAGGATACCACTGGTCTCATAAAGACCACTGTCTCCATTCCCTCTTACTGTTGTAAGTAAGAAGGTAAAACACTTGTCTCAGCTCCTAAAACTTCACATTCATCTACATATAACTATTATCCTCAAGGTGCCAAATCAAATCAAGTTGTGTATAGAGAACGTATTCATAACATAGTTCTATCAGAGCTATCCTCCATCATATTTCTGTAGGAACACTTTCCTACCAGTTGTAATTAAAAATAAGTATAGATAGAGAACACAACTACTCAAGTCTAGAAAAAGAAGTCTGGCCATTATTTGGAGAATCAAAAGTTTGTTCTCCAGTTCGAACGCAAGTATTCAACCCTTAGTAAAAGAAGTCTGGCCATTCTTGAAGGAATCAAAAGTTCATTTTCTACCTATAACATGACTACTCAACCCTAGAGAATCAAAAGTTCATTCAATATCTCGAACACAACTACTCAACTCTAGAAAGAAGTCTGACATTACCTGGGGAATCAAAAATTTCATTTTCTACCTCTAACGCAACTACTCAACCCTAGAGAAAGATGTCTAGCCATTACCTGTAGAATCAAAAGTTCATTTTGTACTTCGAAAATACTACTCAGCCCTACAGAAGGAAGTCCGGCCATTTTCTTGGGAATCAGAAGTACATTTTCTACCTCTAACACAACAACTCAACTCTTCAATATCAAAAGTTCATTCTCTACCTCTAATGCAACTATTCAACTGTAGAAGGAAGTCAGGCCATTAGCTGGGGAATCAAAAGTTCAGTCTCTACCTCTAACACAACTACACAACCCTAGAAAAAGAAGTCTAGCCATTATCTGCAGAATTAAAAGGTCATTTATCACTTTGAGCCCTAGAGAAGGACGTCTGCCCTTTATAGCCATTATTTTGCGTGTCAGAAGTTCATTTTCTACCTCTAACACAACAATTCAACCCTTCAATATCAAAAGTTCATTTTTTACCTTGAATGCAATTACTCAACCCTAGAAGGAAATCTGGCCAATCGCTGAGGAATCAAAAGCTACTCAACCCTAAAAGGAATTCTGGTAATTACCTGGGGAATCAATAGTTTATTCTCTATTTCTAATGCAACTACTCATACTAGAGAAGAAAATCTGGCCTTTACCTGGGGAATCAAAGTTCATTCTGTACCTCGAACTCAACTACTCAAGCCTAGAAAAGGAAGTCTGGCCATTATCTGGAGAATCAAAAGTTCATTCTCTAGCTTAAATGCAACTACACAACCCTAGAGAAAGAGGTCTAGCCATTATTTGTGGAATCAAAATTTCATTTTGTTCTTCAAAAATACTACTCTAGAGAAGGAAGTCTGGCCATTTTCTTGGGAATCAGAAGTACATTTTCTACCTCTAACACAACAACTCAACTCTTCAATATTAAAAGTTCATTTTTTTACCTCAAATGCAACTACTCAACCAAATCAAAAGTTCAGACTCTACCTCTAATTCAATTACTCAACCCTAAAGAAAGAAGTCTAGCCATTATTTGCGGAATCAAAATTCATTTAGTACTATTAAATACTACTCAGCCCTAGAGAAGGAAGTCTGGCCATTTTCTTGGGAATCAGAAGTTCATTCTTTACCTCGAAAACAACTACTTAACCCTAGAAGGAGGTCTGACCATTTCTTAGGAAAATCTAAGTTCAATCTCTACCTTTAACACAACTATTCAACCCTAGAGAATCAAAAGTTCATTTTTTACCTCGAACACAAGTACTCAACCCTAAAAGGAAGTTTTGACATTACCTGAGGAATCAATAATTCATTCTCCACCTCTAATGCAACTATTCAAGCCTAGAAAAGGAAATCTGGCCATTATCTGGTGAAATCAAAAGTTCAGTCTCTACCTCTAACACAACTACATAACCCTAGAGAAAGAAGTCTAGCCATTGTCTGTGGAATGAAAAGTTCATTTTGTATATCAAAAATACTACTCAGGCCTAGAAAAGGAAGTCTGGCCATTTTCTTGGGAATCAGAAGTACCTTTTCTACCTCTAACACAACAACTCAAACCTACATTATTAAAGTTCATTTTTTACCTCTAACGCATGTACTCAACCCTAGAAGGAATTCTAGCCACTACCTGAGGAATCAAATGTTTATTCTCTACCTTTAATGTAACTATTACTACTAGAGAAGATGTCAGGCCTTTATGTAGGGAATCAAAGTTCATTTTTTTACCTAGAGCTCAACTACTCAAGATTAGAAAAGGAAAGCCTTGCTATTTTCTACAGAATCAAAAGTTCATTTTCTACTTCTAACTTAACTACTCAACTCTAGAGAAAGTAGTATGGCCATTATCTGGTGAATCGAAAGTTTATACTTTACCTCTAACACAACTACACCATCCTAGAGAAAGACGTCTAGCCATTTTCTGTGGAATCAAAATTTTATTTTGTACTTCGAAAATACAACTCAGCTCTTGAGAAGGAAGTGTGGCCATTTTCTTGGGAATCAGAAGTACATTTTCTACCTTTAACACAACAACTCAACCCTTCAATATCAAAAGTTAATTTTTTACCTCGAATGCAACTACTCAACCTTAGAAAGAAATCTGGCCATTAGCTGGGTAATCAAAACTTAAGTCTCTACCTCTAACTCAACTATTCAACCCTGAAGAAAGATGTCTAGCCATTATCTGATAAATCAAAAGTTCATTTAGTACTTTCAAAATACTACTCAGCCCTATATAGAAAAGGAAGTCTGTCCATTTTCTTGGGAATCAGAAGTACATTTTCTACCTCTAACACAACAACTCAACCCTTCAATATCAAAAGTTCATTTTTTACCTCAAATGCAACTACTCAACCCTAGAAAGAAATCTGACCATTAGCTGGGGAATCAAAAGTTCTGTCTCTACCTCTAACACAACTACACAACCCAAAAGAAAGAAGTCTAGCCATTATCTGCGAAATCAAAAGTACATTTAGTACTTTCAAAATACTATTCACCCCTAAAGAAGGAAGTCTGGCCATTTTCTTGGGAATGAGAAGTCTTCACCTCAAATACAACTACTCCACTCTAGAAGGAATTCTGTCCATTACCTGGGAATCAAAAGTTTATTCTCTATCTCTAATGCAATACTCATACTAGAGAAGGAAGTCTGGCCTTTATCTGGGGAATCAAAGTTCGTTCTGTACCTTAAACTTAACTACTCAAGCCTTGAAAAGGAAATCTGGCCATTATCTGGAGAATCAAAAGTGCATTCTCTAGCTCAAACACACTACTCAACCCTGGAGAAGGAATTCTGGCCATTTACTGGGACACTAGTGAAGGAAGTCTGGTCATTAACCTAGATAAAGAAGTCTGGCCATTTTTCTGGAGAAATCAAAGTTCATTCTGTACCTCGAATACAATTGCTCAATCCTAGAGAAAAAAATCTGGCCATTACCCGTGATAAGGAAGTCTTGCCTTTTTCTGGGGAATGAAACATTCGTTCTCTACCTGGAAGGTAAATACTCAATCCTACATAACGAAGTCTAGCCATTTTCTGGGGAATCAAAATTTAATTCTTTTCCTCGAATGCAACTACTCAATCCTAGATAAAGAATTCTGGCCACTTTCTGGGGACCCTGGAGAGGGACGTCTGGCCATTAGCCTATAGAAGAAAGTCTGGCCATTTTCTTGAGAATCAAAAATTCATTTTTTACCTCAAACACAATTACTAAACCCTAGAGAAGAACATCTGGCCATTATCTACGCAATCAAAAGTTCATTTTTTCCTCGAACGCAACTTTACAACCCTAGATAAGGAAGTCTGGCCATTGTCTAAAGAATTAAGAGTTCATTCTTTACCTCGAACACACTACTCAATCCTAGAGAAGGAATTCTGGCCAGTTACTGGGGACACTAGAGAAGGAAGTCTGGCCCTTAACCTAGATAAAGAAGCCTGGCCATTTTCTGGGGACCCTGGAGAAAGAAGTCTGGCCATTGTCTACAGAATTAAAAGTTCATTCTCTACCTCAAACAGACTACTCAGCCCTAGAGAAGGAATTCCAGCCATTTACTGGGGACACTAGAGAAGGAAGTCTGGCCATTAACCTAGATAAGAAAGTCTAGCCATTTTTCTGTGGAATCAAAGTTCATTCTGTACCTCGAACACAAATACTCAATCCTAGAGAAGAACATCTGGCCATTATCTGGGCAATCAAAAGTTCATTCTTTACCTCGAACGTAACTACTCAACTCTAGATAAGGAAGTCTTGCCATTTTCTGTGGACCCTAAAGAAGGAAGTCTGGCCATTACCCATGAGAAGGAAGTCTTGCCTTTTTAGGTGGAATGAAACTTTCATTCTCTACCTCAAATACAAAAACTCAATGAGAAGGAAGTCTTGCCATTTTCTGGGAAATCAAAAGTTCATTCTTTTCCTCGAAGAAAGTACTCTACCCTAGAGAATGAAGACTGGCCATTATCAATAGAATCAAAAGTTCATTCTTTACCTCAGTCTCAACTACTTAAACTATCAGTAATATTGTAAAGCAACTAAGTACTGATTGTTGATTGCTTAGATTAGTCTGTTATACTGGTAAGCATACAATTAACAACAAACTTGTATTGGATGAGCTCTGTCTTTAGTTCAGAGCCTTATTAAGTGATCACAAAGGCTCTAAGCCTTGTACAAATATTATCTTCCTTGTCAAAGACAATATAGCAATACGACTAAATTGTGGCTCAGTCTTACAATGTCATATGATGAAGTGGTACATACAGAAACAAACAAAGTCACAAAAAAATAAAGAACATTTATAAAAAAATATATCAAAATTCTTTCTGTGCATTTTGACTCTTCATTGGTCATATCTATGTCAATGACAATTATAGTACTATTATAAAACAATCAAGTACCACTGTTGATTGTTTACACTAGTCTGTTATACAAATAAACAATTAACAACAAATTTTAATAGTCATAATAGAAAAACTATTCTGACAACGCATAGACTATTATCCTTTTATACACATTAGTGAAATAATATTGAGTTATTTTACCTATCCTTTATAATGTATCCTTAGATGTAGCTGTAAATTATAAAGTTAATTGATCATAAATACTGACATATCCTTTATGTAGCACAAGAGAACTCCTCTTCACTTGGCTGCTTACTGGGGCTATTCTGAAACAACTCATATATTTATTAAAGCTGGTGCATCACTGGATCCCATTGACAAAGTAAGTATTTCGATTATTTAAATGTGTTTTTATTATTATACATGACTATATTTTGTTTATAATGTTGTTATTAATACATGTAATATGTAGATATTTGTGGTTTAATCATCTCCTATAAGTTGTTATATGGACACTCCTAAAATAACTACACAGATGAAAGTGATTATTGTAGTAGCTAATACTCTATACCGGGATTTATTAACGACAATAAAATTTGGCGGAATTGTAAAATTTTATAATTGGCGAGATTAAATTTGACAAATTTAGCACATGTCTTGTTACCACACCCACTTTAGCCTTCCAGGCACAATGTTTCACGTGTACAAATAAAAATTGTGGGCGTGGTGACTACGTGAAAAATTTTGACGGTTATTTTTCTGGCAATTTTTTGAAATTCACCAATTCGCCAAATTTTATTGGTCGCCAATAAATCCCGGTATACGGTATTAACACAAAATGACATAATGCCTACAAAAACTAAAGTGCCAATTTATTCCCTTAGAAGGTGATGCCTACTTTAATTACTTTACTAGCAAGTCAGCTGAATATTGGGAGAACTTGACAGATTTTCTATCCATAGAACAAATTGATTTTGGTTGCAATAGATAGACAAGTAGTACCTTAATTTATTATAAACATTTGAAGGTTAATTCAAGCAAGCTTTAATAGTTACAGTTAGACAAAGTTTACAGTAAGGGCTGTGTCACAGATTTATAACATCAGGATATTCCTAATGATTATTGTTATCACATATTCATCACATCTGCCAACTAAGGGATATAATTGAAATATGTTTGCTAGTGTCAGATATTATAAGGAAATCATTGCTTCAATGTGTAGTATAGTACTAATGTGTTTATAATTGTGTATCTACTTGTTGTTTTATCATTTAACATTGATTGTTTTATCATGTAAGCAATATTAACAAACTAAAAATAAGAAATACCCTATCAACTCTGATTATTAACAGTGCTTATAATATAATCATTATTACATCAGTTGTTTGTTTAGCTGAAGGCTCTTTACTCTAGTTATATAGCTTTTGGTAAAATCAAACAATCATAAAGAGTTATGTTGAGATACCTTCAGTGCATTTCGTAGCTCTAACAATCAGTGATATAGTAGATTATGTTATCGTTATTGTATCATAGTGTGTTTAACAATGATATGAACTTAAACACTGGTTGTCTGCTGGTATTACAAAATTTGTAGTTTCTAACTTCAACTTCCTGATAATCACAGAGACAGTAAGTAGCTTTGCGTTTCAATAGATGCAAAAGCCTTCATTGAGAAGCAGATATGCCAATTTAAGTAAAAAGATAAAACAATGACAGCATACCACTTGAGGTCTGTCTATTTGTTTATGTGTATTCAACTACTACCTACTATTACAACATATGAGGTGCTAGTAATACCATATATAAGCTAAAATGACATTACCTAACATATGTCACAATATAAACAAAATGTCTATCCAACCCTAGCACTAATTCTAATTAGAGTCAGTGTCATCACTATGTTTATTACATGATATAAATTAAATGGTTTGACATTGTAAGTGATAGCATAGAGAATGTACAAGGATACTGTTTATTATTTGTAGAAATATGCTCTGATATTTACATTGAGAGATTAATTAGACTTGTATAATAGATTCTTCTGATCGTTAGTGACTTCTTACAACATGACATATGAGCGAATCTTTACAAACTACTGCTTGTAGTAATCCTAAATTTAGATAACTATACTGGCATCTTTGTTGTGATGATAATTGATTTCTCCTGCCAGTGGTCAGCATAATCAATAGTAGACATCAGTTACAAAGTAGTTCACTCAGTATTGTATCTTATGATATGTGATAATATTTCATTACATAGGTTGGTAACACCCCATTACATAACGCATGCTCTGACGGTAAAATGGAATGCATCAAATTACTCTTATCAAATGGAGCTGATGCTACCATTAAGAACGATAATGGTAAAACAGCTGCAGACAAAGTTAAACCTGATGACATTAACAGAGCTACTATATTACATTTAATTGAAGAAGCCAAAAAAGGTAATGTAGTTCATCACAATAGACATGTACCTATAGTGTAAGTGGTGCTATAGTATGTCCAAGTTGAGTTGGGCCACCCAGACATGTAAATAACTTTGCTGTTTTACATGCTATCTGCATAGAACTTGCACCAATCGATTCAGCTCGCAAACGCGCTATTTATATATAAAATTTGGCTGTCTAGTGCTACAAGAAAGTATCAAACTGAAAAACTCCATACATTTTCAATGGCACACCTTTGACATACTTCGAATTGCACACTCTCGAGGATTTAATAAAAATCACTTCTCACCTTGAGAAGTCAGCCATTTGTCACGTGGTAATTCAATATTATAGTTCTAATTATATGAACAAATTTTATTGTAAATTCATTGAAATAATTATCAGGTATTGTCTTTTGTGAACTTTGGGCAGCTGTAAAGCCACCGTGGTTTGAAAAAAACCTTTTTACAAAGAAGGAAGACTGAGGATGCCTAAAACTATTCATCATCAGAACTATCATCAGATTGATCAGAACCATCAGACTCATCTGATTCACTTCCAACTCGAATAATGAACTCATCCACTAATTTATCATAGAGGCCATCATTAGACCAATAGTAGTCTTCAAAGTTGATCTTAACATGTTCAATGAGGCTCTTCCAACGGTCAGGTGTCACAACATTAAAACCCTCCCATGCCAGCTGCTCTACCTCACGGAGATTGAATGCACGAGCATTGGCCTTGATGTGACCTTTAACCTGTGCCCATGCCAACTCAATAGGATTGAGAGTGCAGTGAGCAACAGGGAGTCGGACCACCTTGTGCCCTACATGATGTACAGATTAATAAATAAAATGGCATTTTGACTGAGTACTTACCAGCAGCAATGGCCATGTCATTAACAACATAGCGAGGAGTAGGTTTCAATCTTTCTATGATGCTATATAATTCAGCTTTCAAGGCATTTGTTGGGAATTCAATTCCCTTTGCCTGAAGCCAATCTTGCATCTTTTGCTTTATCCAACTTTTGACTGGGACAGGGTCACTACGACAACTATGATATGAGGCATTATCCATGACAATAAGACTGTTAGGTTGAACATTAGGGAGAAGTTTGGTAGCAAACCACTCCTCAAAAGGATCAGCAGTCATCTCATCATGCTAATCGCCAGTATTTTTTGGATCTGAATATAAGAGTGGTGTTGGGAATCCAACCAGTCTCACTACCAGCTCCAAGAATAATAAACTGTGCACCCTTCCCAGGAGGCCTTCTTATACCGCCAAGAGTTCCACCAGTCACATCATCCCTCTCTACCCAAGCACAATCCTTATCATTGTGAGCATTGGCCCAGGTTTCACCAAGGTAAACAACTGGCCTATTCTCTTGACAGTTATTGATCATTCGACGAAGGTAAGCATGCCACTGTTCCATAATACGAGGTTGTTCGTAGTAGTGGTGTCTGTCATCCACTTTCTTATGTCTATGAAGTACAATATTAATAGACATCATAAAAAAAGTTATGGTGACTCACTTGAAACCCATTTTCTTTAACAAAATGTGAAGGGTTGACCTCTGACAATGAAAGAGGTTATCCTCTTTTAAAACAAGCAACTTGGCAAGTGTCACATGTTCTTTCACCTGATAAAGGTGGTAGATTCTTCGTCTGATGGCTTCACAATCAAAATCATCAAGTAGCAGGCGTCTTGAAACTCTATATCTCTTTGTTGGAGTAGAAAACGCAGCTCCACCAGTGTGAGCTTTCTCTTTTCGTAGTCTCTTGATGGAGGTACGTGAAACCCCCTTGGCGTCACAGGTTCTTTTGAGAGGCCCTTGAGTCCGCTGACACCTGCTGGCTTCCTCAAAATAGTCATAGACATTCGCAACAACCTCCTTTGTTTGTGTTCTAACTCTCTTGCCTCTTTGCATTTTCACAAGCACGAGAAACAACGTGGTCTGTTCGCATGACATTCACGTGAACAAATAATGACTAATATTAAAATGTGCTTTAGTGCTAATTTCATTAATTAGGTGAGAAAATACCTCACCTTACATTCCATGCATGCAACACCTTTTTTTAATGAAGGGCCCAACTCAACTCGGACAGAGTATAGTATATGAGTATGAATATCTTATGATACTACTGCCTCATCAATCCAGCTAATTAAATAGATCATAACTATGTTTGTACATACTTGTAATGTCATCTTCTTTAGTATATTTTTAATATTGTCATATTTTGATGTTACATTATGATGCATATATTAGTAACATATGTATAGTATTGATATAACAAGGTCATTGGTCTCTAAAGCTTGATAACAAACAAAGCATACTTGTAGATTTTATGCAAGATAGTAATGATGACAGTTCTTTATTAGAATACATTTTAAACTATTATATAATATTAATAAGCACAAGTATACATAATGTCATCTTATGTCATCCTCAGCCCTTGATATAGTTAATATTATTATATGGTCATTTGGAATTAGAATTATAGCCAATATCAATATAATTATCAGCATGTTAGCATGTAAGCTACCACAAACCAAAACTTGTCCTCAAGCATTTTATACAGAATTGTACTCTCTGTGGCTTGGTTATGAGTAAGAAAACAGTGACAGTTAGATGTCACATGATATCTGATAGATATGAAGACTTGGAACTATAGTATGTATATGAACATCTAATTGCTGTGACAATGTATTACATATTCTGATTTGTACTTAAATAGTCACTAGTAGAATCTGTTTATTTGTTGTCAGTTATACAATGCAAAACATCTTTGTGATGTCTAGTGGTAATACTATCATATCAGTTCATCATTGTAATAGCTTCATGTGACAAGTAGTATACTTCAACTTTAAGTTGTTTTGTTTCAATAAAAGAGTAAATTTTGCATTATTAAGTTTTGTTTTCTTTCTTTTATCTTCCTACAGATTATTCTAAGTTGCTTGACAAAGCTCTTGATGAAGGAAAAATTACAACAAAATACTCAATGTTGGCAATGTCAGGAGCTCCAGGAACGGGGAAGTCATCTGTTATGAACCTTTTGCTAGATAAACCACCTCCAGAGAATCACGATAGTACTCCAGTGACTACTGCTCCTGAGATAAGGAAGGTAGAAACCACCAGTATTATTAGTGGATTTAGACCCACTTCATTCAACACTCATTTTTGGGGAAAAGTAGAGAGGTCATATTTCGAAGACATGCTTGCTAAGACTGTAAAAACTGGGCTCCAGTCTACTTCATCTAAATCCATTACACTTCATAATGATAAGAGTGAGTCATCATCTGAACGTGATGGATCACAAGATTCTTCTTCATCAATGGATAAAACACAATCTAATGAAGTCACCTCAGTTCCTTCTCTCAAGTCGCTTCCTCAACCTGTATCAGCAGTTGCTAATGAGATTGCAAAGCTCTTACGTATTGTACATGAGTCACCTGAGCTTAATAACACCCACTGGATACACTGTATTGACTCTGGTGGACAGGCAGCATTCCTGGACATAGCTCCTTCATTGCTACGTTATAATCCAGTCAATATACTTACACAAAAGCTAAATGAGAAGCTTGATGACAAACCTAAATTTTATTTTAGCCTTAAAGATCAAAAAATTGGCATACCAGTGGAGCGACAGATTACAAACTTACAACTACTTGAGTCTTCCTTTCGTTCGCTAGCATCCGTAGATCAGCCTGACTTGCGCAAAATTCACGTTAAGTTTTCACATCCTAAGCCTACCCTTCTTGTTCTTGGAACGTTTTTTGATAAAGTAAAGGAATGCGTGGACGAGTCTCTGGAGCAAAAGAATGCTCGTTTGTGGTCTACCTTAAAGCAGTTTAGCGATGTGCGTGTAAATTATTGCGAAAGTGAAAAGCAAGTAATATTCCCTGTTAATGCAACTGCCAGAAATGAGTATGAAAAGACAATTGCAGGTACTATTCGCACAATTGTATGCAAGTCTTACATTGAAGCAGAAATTCCAGCACGATGGTTTCTGTTTCAACTAGAGTTACAGGATCTTCAGAAAACTACTGAGTCAATGGTTGTCAGAAAGAATGAGTGCTTGAAAATTGGGCTGGCACTGAAGATGAATGACAGAGACGTCGAGGCGGCATTCATGTTCTATCACGATTTGACGATTTTCTTGTATTTTCCAGATGTATTACCTAATGTAGTTTTTCTCGACCCACAGCTGCTGTTCAATAAGCTGTCAGAATTAATTAGCATTTCTTTCACTGATGCTGTTCATTGCTTTGAAAAAATGAATATTATTCTACCACCAAATGCTCATCATCAACTTAAATGTGAAGGTATCTTTATGCGTGAGTTACTTGATTGCCTTTCAGATGGATTCACACCAGATTTTACAGCAGATGATTTCTTAAAGCTGATGGACGATAGATTTATCATTGCTCCTTTGCCTGAAAAGGGAATGTTTTTTCTACCTTCTGTGTTGCCCACAACCTGTCATTTGGATAATATTAGAGCTAGATTCATGAAAACGCTTGATTCTTTTATCTTGACATGGGATACAAAACCAATCCCACAAGGTCTTTTTACTGCTTTGATTGTTAGTCTTCTCAAACAAAGTGCTTCACCTCAATTTCACCTACATCAACCATCAGAGTTAGAAGAGATACCAAAAGAATCAATGCAGTATCGCAATGCCATTCAGTTATTATGCATTGGACTTGGTGGGGGAGTTTTACTAGTTGACTCAATCTATTGGTTGGAGATATATTACACTGGCTGTCCTACAAGATGCTCAGATGTCAAAGAATCTATTCTTGAATGCATCGATGATGTCGTGAAAAAATTTCAGTATAAACCAATTCTCTCCATACCTCAGGAGCGTTTTCTTTGCTCACTATGTGCACCTCCCTCTAACCATCTTTGTCGTCCAAATGAAGACAAGGATATGCTGACTTGCTGCAAAGATGCTTGCTTAACAGCAGATATCGATCGAACACGTCAGTTACCATGGATAGAACATGGACCTGTTGTTAATGAAGTGAAATCACTAGGTAAGCTATATTTAGAGATAAAGCATTAACACATATATAAATGAAATAAGTGCATGTCTAAATAATATGTATGTCATTTCATTTAAGATAATTGTGAATAATGAAACTGTTTGTTTTTATTACAGATATCACTTGCATTGCTGAGAAGTGCCCAAACTTTGTTGATCTGGTCAGTCTATTAACTGACATTGAATATGACTGGGACAAGATTGGTGTTGCACTGGGAGTAGAAAATCGTGTTTTAGGTGGTTTACGTCGAAGTAATGATGATAACACAACAAAGCTCATTGCTATCTTACGAAGCTGGATGGATACATTTCCAGCTACCTGTACTTGGAATGTTGTTTTGTCAGCAATAGGAGGTCCTATAGTTAAGCATCCTTCAACAGCACTGAAAATTAGATGTTTTTTAGCTAAAAAAGAGGTGCAGTCAAAATATGGAATAAATTTGTTGACTGACAATTGATGTTGAGTTAATTTTTTTTTACTTTTTGTATTTAGATTTTGGCTGACATTTTTGAAATAGGATTTTTAGTTTTCCATTGTTTCTCTGTTAGTTTGCAATTAATTTCTTTCTTAAGAGATGTATTTTTTCTACTTGTGATAGCACATTTAAAAGTTTACTTTCTTGGCTCCTTAGAATCCATTTTTGATAACCTGTACCTTCATAATTTATATAGTTATAAACATATCTGTTTTAAAAGAAAATTTAAATTAGTCTTTTTGCTATAAATTGAAAGCTCACAAGCGAGAAGAGTCCATGTGTATATACATACAAAGTATCTATGTCTGTTGTATGGAGAGTGCTCGATGTCGTTTAGACAGAGCGGGTTAGACAAGAATTGAAGGACAGAAGAACAGATCTCTGCTTAACCCTTATTATAAGCTGTCAGAATTAATTAGCATTTCTTTTGCCAATACTGTTCACTGCTTTAAAAAAATGAATATTGTTCTACCAGCGAACGCTCATCATCAACTTAAATGTGAAGGTACCTTTATGCGTGAGTTACTTGATCGCCTTTCAGATGGATTCACACCAGATATTACAGCAGATGATTTCTTAAAGCTGATGGATGATAGATTTATCATTGCTCCTTTGCCTCAAAAGGGAAAGTTTTTTCTGCCTTCTGTACTACCTACAACCTCTCATTTGGATAATATTACGGCTCCTTTTCGGAAACAGCTTGATTCTTTTGTTTTGACATGGGATATGAAACCAATCCCACAAGGTCTCTTTCCTGCTTTGATAGTTAGTCTCCTCAAGCGACATGCTTCACCTCAATTCGATCTACATCAACCATCTCAATTGGATGAATTACCAGAGGAATCAATGAAGTTTCGTAATGCCATTCAGTTATCATGTATTGGTCCTGGTGGAAGTGTTTTACTAGTCGACTCGATTTATTGGTTGGAGATTTATTACACTGGCCGCAGTATAAAATGCTCATCTCTAAAACAAGCTGTTCTTGAATCCATTGGAGATGTCATAATGAAATTCCAGTATAAACCAATTCTCTCTATACCTCAGGAACGTTTTCTATGCTCAATATGTCCACCTCCACCCAATCATCTTTGTCGTCCAAATGAAGATAAAGTAATTGTTACTTGTTGCAGAGATTCTCGCTTAACAGAACACATTAACGCATCACAACGGTTACCATGGATACAGGATAGATATTCTGTCTGCAGTGCAAAACCACAGGGTTAGTTATAATTTAGTAATAAATCATTACGGAAATGTTATTGATTGTATATCTATAATATAAATTTAAAATTTTGAAACATAGGGAGTACTATATTTAATGTTGAATTTCAAATATATATCATTTGTGTTAATTCATTGACTATATCTTTCAATTCATTTCATTAGTGAATCGAGTGTATGCTTACTAAGTACATATTTAACTTATTCATTTTTAATCTTAGCATTTGAATGACCAGAGCCATTGTATAATTGTTATTGTATTTGCTGATATCATCTAGAAAGTTTTTCATTTGTTATGATATAGTCATATAGCAAATTTCATACCAGAATTGAATGTCATAACTAATTGAATGTCCTAGTTAATTACATTATAAAACAGTAACATACTAATAAGTCATGGCATGCTATATGTCTATACTATTCTAACATATACTTCTACGTTTAGATATATCTGATATACTGAAGAAAGAACCAAGTATCGCTGATCTTCTTGGCCAGTTAACAGATATCAAGTATGAGTGGAAAAAAATTGGTTATGCTTTGGATGTGGGACGTGATGTCCTAGGAAGTTGTACTCACAGCAATGATAATGATGGCAACAAGCTCATCACAGTAATAGAGTGTTGGGTCGACACTATGGTTACTGATGTGACCTGGGAAACTGTTATTGCCGCAGTAGAAGGCCCTATTGTAAACCATAAATCCACTGCAGTGAAGATTCGCGACTTTCTAGCTAAGCCTGATGTGCATGCCAAATATCTTCGTAAAAAAGATTTTTCTCGACTTTAACTACTTTTATAAGTTTTTGATGTTGCCCTTTATCACCTTTAATTATTCTTTATTTTAATTAAAATTAATAATTACTATTGACTTATATTACAACCATTTGAGGTCATACAATGTTTCTTTATAATATTGAGTAATTTTATTATCTTTTGATTCCTTGTTTAGTATGACTTTGTACTTTTTGTTGAACTATGTAACTTAGGTGTTATCTTATTAGTTACTATATTGTCCCTAATTCCAAATTCTTTGATTATTCCTTAGATTTAATTATAGTTGGCTTTGATTGTTTTTGGATTGAATAAAATTTTGAAATGTCTAACACTCTATTAAAGTGGGAGCATATACCAGGCTTATTACAAACTTATTTTAAAAGTATAAGAATACTACATTCTAGTGTTATATGACTAGTACTTTTATTCTTGGTTTATATCAAGCTTATTGCTACAGTATAAGAAACCTGTTATATAAGGGTTCATAAAGCTCAGGAATTGGAATAACTTATAACCAGCTCTTTTTTTTATTTATATCAGGTTGTTTAAATACTTTATTACTAACTAAATTAACATTCCAACAAATCTTAAATAAATGATGTAAAATTGGTTATTATAGTAAGTCATCACTATCTTCAGACACATATCTTCCAATTTTCCTTGATCAGTTAATGTTCCATGCTCTCTACCTCATCATTATGATCAACACTCCTTATCATCCACTTCTTGTATTTCATAGGAATAGATTTATTACGTGGATTTCTGAGTTTACTGAGTGATCTATAGGCTGATGGGTGTCGTACATAGACATCTCTGATCTTCTATTCTTCTGACAAGATTAGCTCAAGCTCAGTTTCTTTCATTCTTTCGCCGTTTTGCCTTTACCTTCATAGCTCTTATGTACAAAAGTATTTGTTACTAGGATACAAATGACTACTACATACTTACACTTTGTTTTCTAGATCTCTCCTGTTTTTTCTTTATAAGAGTTGTCATGTGCTTGGTCTTTTCCAAAAGAGTTTATGATACACTATATAGCCCCTTCATAAAAAGGAAAAATAACAAAATACTTCATATTGTTAAACAAACTTACTTCTAACCATGTCATTATTGAATTTGTCACTACCAATTGATTGTATAATCTACTCGACAATTATAGAATTGTGTTGACTGTTGATTCTGTGAATGTATAAAAAAGTTGTGACTGATGAAATGAATATTTATGTTATTGAAGGATTAAGCTGACCTTCTTCATCAAACATAGAATTGACACATCGTATCCTACTGTAGAATAAAGAGAATTAAGATACAAATTATATCACCAAGCCTGTAGATAGTTTATGCATTACCTTAAAGAGGTGGATGTTAACCTGCCATGAATCTTTGGTTTAATATCTTGTGCTGACGCAGAACTTAAACTTGTAACAGATGTACTTGATTGCATTTCATCTTCCAGTGACTTTTGCTGCTGCTCAAAGATGTCCAATCTTTCGTGAATATTTCCAAGTTTGATACAAAATTCTGAAGAATATCTATAAATATGTTGTTGTCAGTGGTGTGCCAATGGGAAGAGGTAGATAAATGGTCAGGTGAATCAAGAGTTAAGTTGGGTAAAGTTTTCTCAGGTTGCCAATAATATCTGTACAATAGAGCAGAGACAAGTGAAATTTACACATATGAACAAAAGTCAATATTCAAAATCTACATTAAGATCTTGGCTATTAACCACACTCTTAAGAATATTGTAAATTCAGCATTTTGTATACTTAGATCAAAATGCTACACTACAAACGTAATAACAGAACATTAATTAATAATAATGTATTGCTTATGTTGTTTAATCTAACTCACATGTACATACATTGTAAGTGACCTGAAGGGGATAATGACAAAAAAAATCAATGTTAACATTTCCTAAGACTCAATTATCAAAGCTTACTTAGATATGACAACAACATAACAACAATAATAGCAAGACTTCTCTACATTTGTACAAGCCTACCTAGTACTAGTCATTGAAATTGATCCATAGAAGCAAACAGTGATGAAGGCGGTCTTACTGGCTTGCTACTTTGAGAAAAAAAGACCGTGCCGCAGCAAGAGGTATCCATGTATTGACCTTTTCTCTCTGTCTACATAGTTCTTAGTAACTCAATGACTCTTTCTTGTTCACAACCAGCAGTAAGCAGCTGGAGGGTTTGATGCCACGATGCATTCTATTTAAGCGAAAATAATTAACACCAATCACCAATAATAATTATTATTATTTTAATTATCATAGTCTAGTACTAATATCTAACAAACGTAGAATTTGCTCTTTTTGTGCCAGAGGAACTTGCTCCTACATCTTTTAGTAGACACTTATACGACAGATTTGGAGCTGTATGTCGTGGTAAGAGACTAGGTATCCATTTAATATTGAAGAATCAACACAAGATGTAGTGAACATCAATTCACCAAAAAATCTAGATTCAAGTGTTGACATAACTACAAGTGGTGAAGAGCTTGAGAAATGATCTCAACATTTTAACAATTATATCCTGTCAGATTATATGAAGGTCAATGAAGATTATTTTGACAGCAGATCTAACTGTAGTAATTATGCAACAAGTTTGAATTTTGAAATTTGGAATGAGAATAAATTAGAAGAGGAAATTAAAGGAGATGATGTGTCTACTACAGTAACGAATGTTTTGTTTGGTATATCATTGGTAAAGCATATAGGTTATTAGATATATCTATTGTAAATACTTACATTATACCTAAGCAACCATAAAAAAAAAACAAAATGATTCACTTTGAGTTTTGTCATGAAATTATTCAAGACCTGACAAGACAACTCCAAATGTTGCATTCTCTACCAATGTCAACAACAAAGTTCATAGAGAATGGATGAGACACCACATTATATAGAGACATGGCAAAACAGAAATATTGCAAATGTACTATACTGAAGAAGGCAAAAACACCTCATTCTTTTTATGGGTGACACATGCTCAGTTGATAACTAATTTTGTGTCCTACTGACTTGCTTTCAGTTATAATATACTTATAAAAACTACTGGGTTTAGCAATAATGGTAATTGTAATGACCTTTTTCAGTCTTTTCATAACATTTAAAAACAGGTAATAAAAACTCCTTTATTATAAATAGTATAATGGTGAACATCTAGATCTATCTGATATTGAATATGTAAATGTTATAATTTCAGTTAGCATTGTAAAGCTGATGATCATTAGTTAAATCGATGTTGGAGAATTAGTTGAAATATTAGAAGGTGCAAATATTATCATTGTACATGGACAAAGAATAATATTTTGACTGTAAAACAATCTTAAAGGGTAACTGAAATGCGTATTTTGAAATTTTTGAAACTTGATTATTCGTTAAATAATAATATGATAACATGTAAACTTTACTTGTTTTCTTGAAAGGGAACTTTCTTTTGAAATAAAACATAGTCAAACCTTGCTCAATCACAAGTCAGCCATCTTCTTCCTGTTTAAGCAGCAAAATCGGCTAAACGTATTATGACATCACAAGATGAACGATGAACAGTTGAACACATGCAAATCGATACTTTCACACCTGTTATAGAGATGGATGTGCTTGCTAATGAAGAAACTAGTGGATCTGAACAATATTCAAGGCCAATGCAAGATGAATATTCAAGATGAAGATACTTTTGCTGGTATTGTTTCACGTTATTTATATAAAGCAAGTTATAGCCAAGCATCCAGTAATAGTAGTAGTAGTGAAGAGACTCGGAACTGTCCTCAGAAAGACTTTTAAACATTAATTGGTATGAAAATAGATGAGGAATAACGTTTGTAATATATATATATATATATATATATATATATATATATATATATGTTGATTATAGGTGTGCATGTAGCCACTGCATAATCATGAGTATTTCAAAGGAGTGCATTTAATTTGCTGTCAGGAAATTATGAAAATGAATGAGAAAATGGAAGAAACTGAGATACCTGAACTCCTAGGTATTACTGGCCATCCAGGATTGCATGCTGTTTGCTTGAATGTGTTGATATTACAAACTGCATATTACCAATACCGACAAGAATATGGGTCTGCAACTTTACCATTAGCTATTAATGAGTGAGTGTTATTTGTCTACAAAGATCATGCCATTATACTGGACACTTTACATACGAGCATTTATATTATACTTACTCTTCAATTGATAAATGATATAATGATTCATCTGATTTTGAATTTATAAGTGCGTGTATTGAGTGATTCTGATTCAGTACTTTTCTTATCATCAATTAAAAGGTTACATTGTACAGATATATGACAGTATATAGACATTGTTTATGTTTCAGTAGATTGGCATTGTGTAGTTGTCTGACAGCCTAACATTAACATGTCATGACAGCTTTAACGCAACTGAAATTACATACCTTTCAATTTCATTTTTTGCTTTTCCTTACTGCTTGAAAGTACTATTGCAATGGAAGTACAATATGAACAAAATCTGTAGAAGTATACACTTTAAAACATGCCTGGTAGAGGAGCTGATACAAATGAACATGATTCATATCCAGGTTCTTCAGGTAAATTCGAATGTCCCACTCTTAGCTGAGCTATTCTTCATCTGTAGCCATATACTGGACTCACTCTCATTATTAGCCTAATTGGATTCTTCATCTGATGCATCTACTAGCATTTTCACAACTTAAATCAATTCAAACAGTTATAATCCAGTAGTGATAGCTCCTATATATATACCTTCAAATTCTCTATTCTTTTGTAATGTTCATGTCTATTTGTTGATTTAGACTTCTTTAAATGTGATGCCTCCTTAGTTTGAGCTTCATTAACTGGTCTCTTGAAGACTGTTGGATAGCATCAAATTTTAATTTCGACTCACTCCATCCTTGTTAGTAATACCACAACCAAAAACAACGCATCTCTTAGGCATTTTCCAGTAGTTCACACTTCCTACCAATTGAATTCAACTTCGTCGTTCATCTTGTGATGTCATAATGCGTTTTGCCGATTTTGCTGCTTAAACAGGAAGAAGATGGCTGACTTGTGATTGAGCAAGGTTTGACTTTGTTTTATTTCAAAAGAAAGTTTCATTTCACGGAAACAAGTAAAGTTTAAATGTTATCATATTATTATTTAACGAATTACCAAGTTTCAAAAATTTCAAAATACGCATTTCAGTTACCCTTTAAGAATATATTGAAGGGAGTTGGTGTGATAGACTGGATTTTTAGCAGTTACAAGAATGAAAAATTAGGACGGCAAAATCATTCAGCATTACTTGTGAAAAATTATTAGATTGTTGAGAAAACAATTTGCAGCCTGTGATAGGTGTACACTGTCAATTCGTTTTGCTTTTGCTTTGTCTTTAAAGAACTAAACTAATTTAGATACATTGTTTTGTGGTTAGTGTAGTTTATATTTTGAATAAAATTATGTTGCAAAGAAAATATCTATCACTAGCAACATTTCTTTGTAAAGACCAAACCTGATATGCACATTAAGTTTTTTTCCAAAAATGTTGACATTAACCACTTTTATAAGTTTTCCGTTTCACCTTTACTTTTCTCTTAATCTGTGTTCTTAATAACTGTATTTAGTTTTGTTTCTTAAGTATGACTATATGTCACTTCTTTGTATATATGTTTTTTGTTATACACCTGTTTAGATTCCAGATTTCTATATTAACTTCTTATGTTTCAACGTAGTTTATTTTGAATTTTCGTTTTGTTTAAATACAATAAAACGTCTATAAAAAAGTTGTGCAAATAATGTGGTTGTAGAGACTAAATTATCGATTTTTATCCATACTTCAGCAGTTCTAACAGAGAGAACACCATCTAGCACTAATACCCAGTGCAGCTTTCAACACAATTCAGAGACAAAAGTTTCACCTTTCACTAAAGTTTGTCATGGAGCCAGAGTTTAACAAATGACTAACAAACTAATACTGCATTACATTCACAACTCCTCAATCCATACTTACAACTAATGTAAGATATGAATTTATGGAAAATGTTGTGCAAAGGAACACTTTAAAATAGTTTAATCACTTTGTAATTAGCATATGATAAGAATCAGAAGAATGAGAGGATTATGAATATACATTTTAATTAACCTACTAATAATTCCAAAATGAATAAATCAATCTACAGAATGATTACTACTGAACTGACATTATGATGTAACAACATTATCTTCAAAATCAATTATTAGGTGCCACTACAATTATGAGTTTTAAAGTTAATAACCATATATTAATTCACATTTAATCTTCAAAATATGGACCTCTTGTCTGCAATTTTAATTAAATATAAATGAATACATATAGAAGAGTCATACAAAATTAGTCATGGAGGTCTATAAATATAGTTGATGAAATTATTTCTTACATGATAGGCCACATTTTAATTGTTTTGCTTTCTTCATTATCTTTCCTCCAACAATAAGGAAAGGAAATGTGATTATTTACATTATTTTTGATCAGTACTAATGTAGACTACTGTACATAAACAAAATGTTAGTTTACTACTGACCAAACATGATATAGAATTAATATTGTTATCAAGAATATTGTTTACTGTTGGTCCATGAGGAAGTGATGAACTTAATTACATATACTGCTTGCATGTAACTGGCTATTAGAGATCTATAGATAGTGTATAGTGTAATTACCATACTGCTATGTCCTGTGTATGGGTGCTTATTGCTTAGATTTTACAACCAATCACATCAATATGCAACAAGCAGTGCTCATGTAAAACTAAATGTGTGTGCAACAACAAGGCCAAAGGAAGGTCCCAACAAGTACATATAGATATGTGTATATACAACGGGTTTACTATATACAAATTATATAGTGATAGGTCTTATAAGAAGCAGTAGTAAAACCATGTAGAATTAAAAATTACTCATTTACACTGATATACATAGTAATAACTATTAACTATCGCTTATTTTGTTGAAATTTAACTTTTTATCTTTCTTATCAATTGCCTTTATTGGCATGTCTAAAGTAATAGCTAATACATCATATATGATCTAGGAACACTCCAGAATTTCTTTTCTTCTTTCACATAAATTCAATAAAATGACGTTGATCCTTAATTACATGAGTCAATAAGTATGAGAAACTATGACAGATAATGAACCAACTCCTGCTTCATGGGATAATATTCTTGATATCATAGAAGGACCTCTTCAAAAGAGAGTTCTTGCTCTTGATATTCGTCAAAAACTTAAAATAAGTAAGCAGTTCACTTGACAGTAGCTAATGTAAACCATGAATTCAATGAAATTAGTCACTGTTACATGTTCATCATATATGATCTAGGAACACTCCAGCAATTTTTATTCTTCTTTCACATAAATTCAATAAAATGATGTTGATCCTCAGCTACATGATTCAATAAGAATGAGAAACTATGATAGATAATGTTTCTTGTTTCAATGTTTTCCTATTAGTTCTGTTAATTTCATTGGTTGTCATATAATTGTGTGTTCCCTTATCCAGTGTATCATATATTTAAAACTATAGTATATATAGTTAGCTTTAGAGTTTTTATCCATTGTATAAATATAATTAAAATGAAACTTTTTGATGATCTGATTCAAGTTCATAAAAAAATTTAAACTGTTTTCTTATACTCAGATCTAGAACACATCAAACAACATTAAGAACGTATCTGCTAACATTTAAAACTTGTCAAATAGTTACCAGATTACGTTTTGTGTATTATTTGTGTAGTCAATTGTTATGTTAGAGCAGTGACCAAAGATAAGAGTGACTACATTTTCTGGCTTGATCAAGTTTGATTTCTCTTCAGTTGACTGTTCTGTCATTCAACGACAACTACTTATTGGAGAAATTATAAATTTTCACATTATCATAAAATTCCAAAGGTTTAGTTCACTACAATTACATGATTACTAGAAACATGTAGAATTTAAGATAATACACCAATTCATACAGTTAATTATAGAAGCCATCAAATATCACTGTAATTATATGTCATATTTATGGCTTTCATAATAATATTTATAATATAAATTTGTGTATTCTAATCAACTTAAAGGCTTTCAGTGGTACTTAGTTTATTGTGACTAGGTAGTACTGCTACATATACATGGTATGATTAGTTTTATTCTTTGTATTAGTTACATTATTGAATAACTAAAGATATGATGGCCATATCAATTAACATGGCACTATACAATATGGATTAAGAAACTCATGTTTCTGACTCTTTACCAAATAAAACATTATTAACATATAAACACATGTCCTTTTTGTGATAATACACAATATAGTGACTTTATAAATATGGCATATATTTAGTTATGACATGGTATTTCTTTTACAATTAGTTATAAATGGACAACCTCATACATATTTGTAACAGGCACATTTATGAGCAGGGATATCAGTGAAACAACAATATTGTCATACCATGAGATAGGATGTCAATGGAATAGCAATACTGTCAATGTGACAAAATAAGTGTTAGTAAAAAAAACCAACAACAAAGAGCAAATTATATTACATATATTTATTAAAGAGACACTAATTTAATCTTTTTCTCACAACAACTCAATGTTCCAATTTTCATAGGTACTGAATTAGTCTGAAAAAAATAAATATTGCTACATCAAAAATCAGAAACACCATTATTAGAAGTTATAAACATAGACGCTAAAATAAAACGAAGCTGAATAAAGTTCTTACTGTAAAAGTATCTGAATAAGAAAGTAAGACACTGAAGAGAAATGAATGGAGGAAGAGAGAAAGAGAGATAGGAAGTACTTTCTTGAAACTATCATCTTTTGTTACTATTAAAAATTATCATCTACTCTTATATAGTTGCAGAATACACCACTGATTACTGCATCTGCAAATGGACAGACAGAGGTGGTGTTGTTCTTATTATGACATTATGCAAATTCTAATTCCACTAACGTGGAGATTGTTCATATAAAGTTACAATACTGCTGTAATGTATATATGTATACAATGTACATGTACATGTATATGTATATGTATACATGTGAACTGTATATATATGTGTAATATTGTGACCTGATAATATTTATATTTTTGAATAGTATTCTAAATACAGTGACATTATTACACCTCTATGAGCAAATAAGATATTTTATATCATGTATTATGTCATGTAATTTGGTGAAAAATTCTGTTAATAACTGATCTAATAGTCAAATTAATATATATATTCATTATTATGATGTTCAATAGTGTTGTCAGGTCAGTATATTCTAAATTATTGGGAATACCTATGTTATATAGAATATATTATATGAGGGGTGTGATTGAAATGTTCATGCAGTAAAAGCTACAGCCATGTGCTTTATAATCATTTCAACCACACCCCTCGTGTAATATATTTCAATTAAAAAGAACACAGAACAGTGGTTGTGATTTGTTACGTGGTTTGGCTAATAAGAGTCACTTGATGAAGACACAAAGAGATTTGGAAATTGTTTTATATATTTGTAAATGTTGTAAGCATTGGAAATAGCAATGCAGTCATATCAATGACAACATATCAGTACTACGTGACAAATACAATAAAAGTATACTAGTATTGGATATGATGCAATGTCAGTGCCTTGGATATACCAATTCACTATACTGCATGATTCAACATTACTGTTATGACTGTATTTAATGGAGTGCTATATCCATACTAATACTTTATATAATAGATTATAACATACATGAAAATATCTCTACTTATACTTCAAGTATTGAATAATGTTCATATGTGTACTGTTACAAGGAAATATGTGTCACTAAACAAAATATTGAAGTTTTGTTATATTTACTAGAAAAGTCTAGATTGTCTGTCTTCTTGTACATGATATGTTAGTATATGTAACAAAAGCTGATTACATTGACAGTGCTGAAAGGTCACACAACTATATAGTCATGACTGATTAGTATTCAAAGAATATTTGTCTATGATGCTACATCTTCATTAAACTATCTATATACAAATTAACTGTAAATATTACCTTTAATATGGAGGATGTTAATATGATATTACTAGATCTTATATTGTTTAGTGGTACTAAATGACTAGCAGTTGTTTAAGTATTAGTTTATGTATGGAAATATATATACCTGAAAATATGATCATAATTTTATTGTAATAAGCAGGGATTGTTTAGAAGGTTAGAAATTTGGAAGGAATGCTTAGTTAAAAGCTATTAATGTGCTTTTTATTGACAATGCCTTCAGTTACATTGAAGCTTTAGTTAATCATGCACACAGTCAATATGCTCTATATAACAATTGATAAACTAATTAATTACTAAGCATGTCAGAGGTTAACATGTGAGGTTAAAATTTATTTCTTTTTATGTTGTAGATATTAGCAAATTGTCACTAATTTGTAATATAACAGTAATTGATATTGTTGAGAGATATCATGTAGGTCTTTATAATATAGAAAACGTTAGCAGGAATACTTTTATGTTAATTATTTCAAACCAATCAATCACCAAAACAATAGCTTTCAACTAAGCATTCCTTCAAAACCCTAACCTTCTAAAACAATGCCTGTTCATTGCAATAATAATAAGATGATTTGCACTGACAGTAATTGCTGACTTAATGTTTACTGGAGTAGAATACTTATGTTATATACTCTACATTCTCATTTTCTTGTAATCAGTATTGTTCAGTTACATATAAAGTTGTTATATTAGACATTGTAGCAATATTTTCAGTGGTCTTGTACATCAATGTACATGTGATATTTATAGATGCAATATTAAGTAGTATTATAATTATTTCAGTAGTGTATACTATCATTGAGATATTGACCTTTCATATAACAGACTCAGTAACCAATTGAACCTGATTAGTTGATTTGACCAATAATTCATAATTGCACTGCATATAATATACTGTAATTATACATACAACAAGTCATGTTTAGACAATAGCTAGCTTCTATATGCAATGTAGTATATTTCCTTCTTGTGTACTTTAGTAACAACAATGCGTAGTGCATCTGTTGAGTGGTTACCTACTTACATAATTATTATCAGTAATGTCTTGTCAACAATAGTGTATTAGAAATTAATATAGAGTAGTGTTTATTAGTTTAAGCAAGTAAGGGTCATGCCTTTATGGCTATGTCATGGACAAATCCAAGCACAACATCTCCATGATTCTTGAAGACACTGTACCACAAAGAAGTAATCATATGACTACTCACAGTCATGTATTGTATACAACTACTTCATGCTTGAGTTTTTGTAATTAAAAAATTTTATATATAATTAGAGGAAATAGCCAGTTTCATGATAACAATCCCTAGTGATTACAGTCTTTAACAGCAATATACATTTGACAGGAGAACTGTTGTTTAGTAAAAAAACTTGTGTACATATGGATGAGCATTTGTCTTTATTCATTTTTTTGATTTTTCAAGAACCATTAACTGTTACATTCTTTAACAACAATGCTTCGTTATATGGTGGAGATATATATGTGCTGATAAGGTAGTCCTCCAGGTCACAGTAGATGTGCTATACAAATCAATATTAACTAAATTTGTCTTTGGTAGTATAGAATGTAGACCATGCTCTGACCTATGTTTCATTTCAATAATGGGAAATGCTACTAATAGAAATAATGCTAGCATTACCTCTATAACTATATCAGAAGGACCATTACCTAGTATCGTAATAGCTATGAATATCTTTTCTGTTTCCACAAGTGACTACTTGGATAACAACAATTGGTTTGTATACATTACAAGAGTCTTTGTTTCCCTCATAAAACTTAATGCAGGTTTTTCAATGTGTTTGTACAATGAAATGACACTAACTCTTAAAAATGGTATAAAATGTATTTATCCAGTATACTTGTACATTTTAGTAATAGGACTCATCATATTCAGTCAACACTCAACTCGAGTCTCTAACAAAACTGCAAGTTACTCTGTTCAATACTTAGCTAGTCTTACTCTTCTTGTCTTCACCAAAGTCTTCATCACTTTTATAGACATCATAGTTTATGTTTCTGCGGTACAGCAAAAGATGGAACCATAATAGTGTGGTAGGGTGATGGTAATGTTAACTATCTCACTAGTACTGAACATATTGCTCTGTTTACTGTAGCTGTGATAACTTTGTTGTTGAACATTATACCTTACATAAGATTTGTTACTTTGGGTAGATATTGTATGAGATGAAAGTGTGTTAATAAGTACTTGCAGCCATTTCTAGAGGCTTTTTAAGGTCCATACAAACAAGGAAAAGAGGATGATGATGGTATGGAGTGAGGATGATAACTATTGTACATGTCCATTTGATGTGGGCAGTCTTTAGAGTTACAATGTTAACTTAATGTTGTTTATGCAAATAATACCAGTTATTATAATGTTTCTCATTAAAATATCTATCAAACAACTTCAAAGATCAAGATTAAACCACATCGGCTCCTTTTGTGTAGTAACGTTGATCATTCAGCTCCTGTCAGCTATTGTGTTTGGACTTAGGTATTACTGCTTTTCTTATGTAATAGCTTAATATAACTGTATTGTTGGTATTTTTTATAGTTTGTCAATGTTGGGAAAAGTGTAATTGCAAGTTCACAAAAGAGAGAAGCTGTGACTGTGACTGTGTAGTTATTTCATCAAATAAAGAAGATGATGAAATGAGACAAGCTTTGACACCACTTCAAGATTAAATAAAGTCAGGTACAGTCGATTTAAAGAACATTCTTATTGTATTTCTGTCTGTAATTGTGAGTCAATTTTGGTTAGAAAAATAAATGTAAGTATTAAAAGAGGCAAGCCACATCATGGTAGTGTAGTCATCAATATCTCATCAGATGAAAATGATGAAATGAGACAAACTCTTTTCAAAGCTGATTGGACAATGAGCCTACTCCAGCAACTTGGGGTAATACCATTCATGTCATAGGTGGTCCTCTACAAAATAAATCCCTTGCCAATAAAATTTGTCAATATCTTGGCAAAGATTCAAGTATGTCATTAATATATTACTACAACATGCTAGTATATGTGATTTTAAGTAAAACTAATCCACTGTGTAAATGTTTTAAAATAGTCTGTTATACACCTAATGTTATAACACTAGTATCAGTTTGTTATAAGCAGTACTAATACTAAAGCTGTATATAAGAATGTTATACAACATACTTATTACTTACTTTGTTATAGGGTGTCTTATATGAACATAAACTAAAGAAATAAGCACATGCTTATTACAGATGACTATTATTAAATTGATGTTTCACTGTAAAGTTACCTCAGGATAAGCAATTATTAATTATACAAGTAAAGAGAAAAACAAATCAATCCAAGAACATTCTATACTTTGGAAACTGAATGATGTCTCAATGTGAGACAATTATTTGTTTTGTTGGTTTATTTTAAATAGTGTAATACCTTCATTTTTAAAGTGTGGAATATTAAACAAGTAATTTTTTAAATAAAGGAATAGAGCAGATAATTACTTTGTCATCTCCATAATCAAATTTTACACAAGTTTCAACTAATGCACAATGTCCTGCTATTCTAAAAATAAGGAAGAAACTAACACAACTCTCCTGCACAAACATTGTCGCAGAAACAAGCAATGTGGGAATATATTTATCTTTATATGGGTGATCTTCAAACCATTTGATATGAGCTATTACGTTAACATTTGTCATTTTACTTGCACTTGACTTTGATATTAACTTTAATTCATGTCAAAGAAAGTAACTGACAATTCCAACTTGGAGAGGTGCCTCACCATTTGTATCAATACCTGAAGCATTCAACCAGTGCGCAACAATTGCATTTGACCTTTGTGAGCGTGAGTTGCTACTGAGAAAAAGTCACTATCACAACCACTACCAGTACACTCTAGAGTGTCCGAAATATATTGTAAGTTATTAAACTTAGAAAATATTTGTTTTTCAGGGCCAAGCCATGATAATGACATCCCTCCATTGTTCCATTGTACCTTTCAAAGGAGAAACACCAAAAAGCAGGGAAAGGGCTATATTAAAAAATACATTCTTTCAAGTGACAAGCCATGTGCATATTTTGTGTACATTTTTCAGCCCCATACAAATGCTGGAACTCTTTACAAAATTTTAGAACCAAAGAATGGGCTTTGATTACTTGTCCCTTGGTTATACATATTTGACAAAGCAATTTACAAGTATCAACAAACAATGACCAACATTTAAATGTCTTTGTGGTAAAACACCATAGAGAGCATAGAGTGAATAGATTAAAAACCAGTGCTTCCATTGGTCAGCTGAAATTTTGCAAATCCAGATTCTATTTTTCTTGGAATTCTACCAATGTTGGGTGGTGGATTTAGTGAATCAACTCTATTTTGTAAAGTTTCAAAATCAGTGGTGTTAAGAACTTTGGTTTCTTTCCATACCATAGTTGTATGCTTAGCAATCCCAAGAAATATGTTGTGCATAGGATCTATTGTATGAAAACGAATAATATCAAAATGTGGGAGATTTAGTAGCACTGAGTATCTCACCCCAATACTCTGTTCTTTCAAAGCACGAACGTTAGCAGTTTCAGCATTTTTAACAAGCATAGCATTTTCTAGGTGGTCACTAAGCTGACGAGCTTCCCAATTCTCACAGTCATAACGAGAAAAGTCTGGTTTTTGACCCAAAGACACTGTTGGGAATGACTTTAGGCATTTAGAACAACACTTTTCAGCATTGTAAGAAAAAATCTACATACTTTTCGTGTCGCCGGTAAGTCTGATCCAACACAGGTAATAAGGGCACGAACTGTTGTTGAGCCAAATAAAGAATTTGGATTGTTGTATGTAATGCCTTTATACAGTGTTTTTATATCATCAACTAAAGGTGAGAGAAAACTATTAATGTCCCTTTTGGGTTATTTTGGACCAGGAATCATTCCTACTAATATAACATTGTGAAACTTGTACTGCTCAGATCGAGGAAGGTTTTTATCTGTAGTACCAGATCCAGTAACTGGACTCAAGTCTCTCGTCTATGGACCTGATAACATCTTCATTTATTGGGATAATCTGAATGAGGCTCAGTTAAGAGGCAATGTAACAAATCAGAATTTTTGGCTATCCTAAGTGATATCAGTACTGAACAGACAACAAGGAATAACCTTTATTTTAATAAGACAGGGCTCTCACCTAATACCAGCTATAGTCTTAGTGTTCTTGCTAATAATGGTGTTCTTAATTCTAGTGAGGTCTCTACCATAATGTATTTGTAGTGCATACATTGGGACTTAAGTGGTCATGAAGATTTCATGATTATCAACACAAATATAAATTACTTAACAACCAATATTCAGGCGAAGTCAAAATCATCAATACAGGTTATCATGAACTAAATCAGTACTAGAATATGAAAATATTCCATCTGTTGTATGTTTTTATACATATTTAAATGCATGTTATAAACAAATTGACAAATTTATAAGCTACAGTAAACAAAATATGCCATGGAATGGCATCTTGATTGTTTTGAAATATATAAAACTGTCAATGTTAGAACATGAACATATTATACAGGATTGATCTATAGTCCTTATAGTATTTCTCTCTACACATTAATAACATGGACCATAGTACTTATATAAAGAAAATTTAAATGGTCCAATCATTGTTTTTATCTACTATGACTCCCATAGGAGACACCTCCTTCAGCATGAACCCAATATGTGTACAAAAACTGTTTCACACACTTTGTACATTTTCCATAACATGATTAATTGGTCTTTATAGAGATCTGTTTATTAGTTACAGTATACTACAATACAAAGTCATTCAATATAAAAAGCAAAAAAAATAATGTTCATATACAACCACACACATAGTATTAGTTATGTGACTTGAAAAGTTAAATTAATTGATATAATTTATCTTTAGTGCAACAAGAAAATATAATTGATTGTTGTTTATTAATTAACTACTGTGCTTGTGAAGAAGAATACAGCTGAAGAAAGTATAGTCTGTAGATAGTACCATTGAATAAACAGCTAATGTAAACTTAGGAACTGTAGATTTTTGGATACTGCTTTGTTGTAATTCTATCATCACTTATATAAGTATGATTGTTGTACAGCTATAGTTTAAAATATTATATTATAGTCCTTACAGGATTTATAGAGATGACATAATCACATATTCCAGTATTATTTGTAATTGTTTTTTCAACACTTACCATTACTGAACGACTTTCTTCACATAATTATTGTCAAATCAATACAAGTAATCAACTGTAGTACTGGTTATGTAGTGGTAATGTATTAATACCAAATAACTTGGTTCTTAATTTGACACAGAGGAACTATGTATTGTACAATATGATTTTTTTTGTCTTACTGAAGTCAATAATATTAAATTAACAGGACTTACTGATGGAAAATCATCAATTAAATGTCTAAAACATGGAAATTCCTCTTCAACTACTGGTTTGGGATTTGTCAATATATCAGGTATTACTTTTAAAAGAATTGAAGCAACCTACATGTAATAGGAAAAATATCCTTTAAAACAACATGGCAGCTATAGAAGCTGCCATTCAACTATGCAACTCATTTCTTGCTTCGAAGAAACACTAATGACGTATATACATGTACTGTTTGACCTAAAGGGGTTAAATTGATGTGTCTACTTTTGTTTACATATATCAGTGATTGAAATGTAGAACGTTGCTAGCCTATTTTTAACACTTTTCAAATGGTGACAAATTTCCAGAAGACAACACCTTGTGGGACTGTTTTATACTACTCTTGGAAGCCTTGAGAATTTCTACATCCAGAGTAATGTCTCCAGACTTTGCTAGTTATTTGAAAGTTCTAATTGATCAATATCATTCCAACTTCAAAGTATGCTCTCTGGTAGTATCTTTCACACCACAATTCTACTAAATGATCCACTTCCCTCGATTACTTACACAGTTAGTAACTCTATGTACCAGAGGTAGGAGACCATAACCTCCAAAGGGAGGCCCAGAACAGTTTTATGAATGACCATATTGGCTGTATTCACTGTATAGTTATCTGTATTATTATTATTCTCACAAGCATTTCCAAACATGATTATAAGTATTATTTTCATGACATGCATAGTAGGGCCATTGTTTTCTAGCTGGTATATGAGAATGGATGCAAAGAATTCATAATTTAAGAGAGCTACACAAATTAGTAATTGTTTTAAAAATGTACCACATTCAGTTGCAAAAAGAAACCAAATCCTTCTTTATATGTACCTGCAGGGAAAAGCTCCTTTCATTTGAAGATTTGAAATGTGGACCCTGTAAGAAAATAAATATTATTTATTACACATCCCAACAGTTCAATCTCTACTCTGTCGCATGTACATACTCTAAGCATTGTTATATAGTAGGTATTAACAACCATCTACATGTTTATCAAATATGTCATTCTTATTTTCTTGTAATGCTATCTTCACTTTGTAATAAATACACATTTGTTCTCATATTATAATGGTGATGGACAACTGGACATTACTGTTTAAAGTACTATAATTTTATAAGTGTTATATGTTTTCTTAATGTTGTAATAAATATAATATTTATCGTATAATTGAATTTGTATTTTTTATTTTAAAATGTTAATTTCTTTTCAATTAGTGTTTTATATATGCCTTCCAGTCGATACATATTTGTACTAAACAATCATCATTTTCAATGAAATAATCATCAATGAAAGTCATTGCTGATCTGGATGCATGATTCAATCATATAACTCTTTCAAGTTATGATAGTGTCCTGTAAAAGCAAAACATGCAAACTGAGAGTTTACTGCTGTAACAATTTATGTTAATATAACATGTTACTTTTTCAGTACAAGTAAACTAAAGCTCAAGAAAACAAGTAAGAACTTCAATAAAGAATGAAAAAGGGAATATTACAAGAAGTTGAGTTCAATAATTATCCACATTGCTGCCAAATGTTCCAAATTGACTGACAAGAAATCTATAGCACAGACAGAAAAAGACATTTAAATTAAACAAATCTATTTATCATTCATCTACTTGCTAATAATAAGACATATGTCAATTGTTTAATGTCATACCCACTTCTTTCTCTACGTGTCATAATTTTACAACTCCTTATTAGTGTACATCAGTTTATTGATAATCATTATATTACACTCATTACTATTGTATAATTACATGTACTTATTTTCATATGAAAGAACCTCTTGTTGTTATTACTAACAATGGTACTGATTTCATTTAAAGGCAATCTATAACTTTTGTAAATAGTTATTGCAATATACTTTATAACATAAAGGTCACTATTTTGTTACAGGTTATCATAAACTTGTTCCAAAGGCTTGTCTAAAACAATGAAGCAATCATGTACTCTCTCAATTGAAAGGATTGTTTATGTGGTATTAACAATGCTAATGTATAAGGATTGTAATTTACTCTATTTTCAACTAGTTTACACAGTCTGTATGCCAAGTTAACAAATTTGATAACCAGTTTACACTCAATTGTACAATTAGGTTTACAAACTCATGTACTATATATGTACTATGTAAATAGGGCTTCTGATTGTTTACAAATGCCATTACACAATTCTATATGTATCTACATTAGTCTAGTACTTATACTAATAATGTCATTGAACTAACTACAACGAGTGATATCTAGTCTTGGGATAATGACAATAGTTACTTTAATTCATCTCACTACCAACTCAAAAACCTTCACGTTGTTATAGCTACAAAACATAACAACACAGCTATATCATCAACTGTATTATTCTCCTTGAGATGATCTAACTCTTCTTTATCAGGACAAGCTATTTTTTTAATTAAAACACAAAAAGACACTCAATAGCAAAGCTAATATAAAGAGCATCAAAAACAATAGAATAAAATAAAATAGGAGGTGAAGGATTTATGATAAGTGATGATATTAACAGGTGAATGAATGATAAATATGAACAATATGTACGCTATATTCCTGATAATTCTAAAGTAAATAAGAAATATTTTGCTTGAACTGCAGAGTTGAGATCTTTGAATGATGAGGGAAGGAAATTCCACAGGGAGAAAGGACTGGTAAGGAAGAAGTTGAGGATAGTAGAAGATCTGGAGAAGGGCAGATTCTGGTTTAAAGAGTGGGAACAACATAAATTATAAGAGGACTGGTTTTGAAATGAAAAAAAAGCAGGAATGTAGAGTTTACTAAAGATGAACTTGTATAAAAGGACAAGCTTGGATGTTGTTCTACGGGAGGATAGAGAAGGAAGATTGAAGAGTTTTAGAAGTAGAGGATAATCAGAGGTCCAATTTGGACTGCAGAGTTTTAGGGGAAAATGTTGAATTTTTCCAATTTGTTGATGTTAGAAATGGAATATGGATCCATACAAAGGAGCTGTACATAAGGATGGGGAGGATTAATGTCAAATACAATTTGAGAAGAACAGAAGAAGAATTATAGTAAAAATTGACGATAGTTGTAGCCAAGCAGTTTCTTGGCCTTAGAACAGGTTTCATTGATGTGAGTAGACCAGGAGAGGTTAGAGTAACACCTAGGTACTTAAATGAAGAGACTAATTCAAGAGGTGATCCATCAAGGAAAAGAAAAGGAAGAGTAGCAAAGGATGTAGGAGACTTCCTGGAAATGATCATGTATTTGGTTTTTGAGTGATTATAATAGTTAGGTGTTTAGATTTGACCCAGGAAGAGAGAACATAAACATTTTGATTGTGCAAGTGAAAATTCATAGGATGATTTGAAGGGACACGATAGAAGGATGTCATCAGCATATAGAATGATGGATGAAGTTGAGGAGAAAGCTAACTGGAATATGTCATTCACATACAAAATGAAGAGAAGTGGTCCAAGATTTGAGCCTTGAGGAACACCAGATAAGACGGTAGACTTAGAAGAGGTACAGCCATTAACAACAACCTGCTGAGATTGAAGTGTGAGATAGCTTTGAAGCCAAACCATAAGGTGATGAATAATGTCAAGTGAAAAAAGTACATCAAGAAGGGATTAATGTGGAACTGAGTCAAATGCTTTAGTTAGATCAAAAAAGGTTGCACCGTTAGAGTACCCTTTACCCAAATGACATTCAAGGTTCCTGGGATTCTATTTCATAGTAGACCACAAGACTGAAGTTATGGATGATTTCTTAATCATCAAGGACATCAATCAATCTTATGATTCCATTATGAACACTGGTCATTATAATATATGGTACATATAATACATTTACTTTGTTTTATTACTATATCATTTCATGAACATGTAAATATATAAATGTATTGTAAGTACATGTAGGTTCTTATGTATTTTAAAAAGTCCAGTTTATCATAACTAGGTATGTATTGATCACAAAATGAACAGGTTATTACACATAATGTCACATTGAGTACTTCATTATGTTGTGAGTTGTATCTTGAGTACTGGACCTAATAGATAAAAGGATAGATAAAAGTGTTAACAACAAAAAAATGGACAAAAAAGACGAATAAAAGAATTATGGATTGATTATAAAAATGTAGCAACAAATATCAAAATGGTATCTTACATTCAAACAAATTTCAAACAAGTACTTGCATACAAATTGTTACTATGCAGTCATCTTGAATAGGAAGTTATTCAAATTCAGTAGGTAACAAGCTCAATTATTGATCTTTATGATTACATTGTCTTACTGGAAATGATAAATACAAAATAAACAATAATTCTATAGAGTTGTTTGTTCAAAATTTGTTTACACATTAGGTACCATTTTTGTATTTATGGTCACAAATATACATATAGTAACAAGTACTAATATACACATAGATAGATGAAGTAGATAAAAGGATTACAATACCTTTATAAATTGTATATATCTTAAAAGAACTACTACTTTCTTAGTATCAGTAGTATCACTAGTGCATTATACCTTCCTGTAGAATAAAACACTCATAATGAATTGATGATGAAGAGAATAATGTAACAGTTAAGGTGGGTACACAAAAATACACTTGTATATGTACCAAGTTGCATTCTTGGCATCATGTCATGTAGCATAGTGTAGTGCCAATATTGTTCAAATAAACAAGCAGACTCATGTCAAGTAAAAACCTGCCTTGTTATTATAAAGTCAATTAGTGCAAAATGGAGACTGAAGTGTTGCTGCTTGCTTTGCTTTATAGATAATGAAGAAGCCAATAGAAATAAAGAACAAGGTGGGTGTGTCCTATATTTATTACATGCCTCCAACAAGGAGAGTTTCAGTTTCAGTTACCTGGTTAGCCACTTATTTTTATGTGTTTTCTCTTGGTCTTGGATCCTTGTAGCTTTGGCTAGATACTTGTTACAAGCAATGAAAACAACAAACAGCCTCAATAAGTTTCTCATCTGCCATAAAACACATTGGTATGTGTGAACACATGTTAATTGAAATCTGATTGACTTGAATGCACTGCTAGGAACAACAAGATAGAAATCAATTCTATCCTTACATTGTGACACATCACATTCGTGTGTTTTGTATGTACTGTGTTCATAAGTTGATGGACATACACAATGTGATGTGATGCAAGGCTTTGTATTATTAGGGATATGTAGATAGTGTAATCAAACTTGATAACTTAACTTGTTAATCAATTTCACTAACATTCATTAGTTGACAATGTAGCTAATTGTAATGATGTTAACAATTCCTCAAAATTAAAGTAATCAAGTGTTAGCTCCTTGTCAGTACTAGCTGTATGATCTTTGTGTACATCAATGTAAAATTTGATATCAAACCTATTATGATTGTGATATTTGTAAAAAGTGAAAACTAAAAACTATAAAACAATATATTGTACTTTGTATTCAGAGGTCTATGATATATTTTAGTATGATTTGTCATTGATACCATATTCGATAGAGTTACGAGTCAATCAATAATATTATAATAGATAGTAATGATTATAAACAAATCTTAGAAGACAAAACAGAGACAGTAAAGTAGAACAGATCATTACCCCTACATATAATAATAATAATACTACAACAAAGATCAGACTTTACCTGATATAAAAAATAGACATTGTTGCCCTTGTAAACCACACCCACAACGTATCATGCAGTCAGTCCAGCTGGTAATTAATGTCATCTGTTCAGGATGACTTTAAGCATGAGAGAAAGAGAGAGAAAGAGATAATACAAAGAGGGATGAAGGGAGGGAGAGATGGAGAAGAGAGAGAGAGAGAGAGAGAGAGAGAGAGAGAGAGAGAGAGAGAGAGAGAGAGAGAGAGAGAGAGAGAGAGAGAGGAAAAATACATCATGGATAGAATAACACAACAAATCTCATGACCCAAACAATTATAACACACTTTTTACAGGAATGAAATTATTATCTCTACATATAATAATAATAATACTAAACAATGATCAGACTTTACCTTATACAGAAAATTGACAATGTTGTTCTTGTAAACCACACCCACAAGTATAATACTGTCAGTCCAGCTGCTAATAGATGTCATCTGTTCAGGATGACTCTAAGCATGAGTATGTGTGTGTGTGAGAGAGAGAAAGAGAGAGAGAGAGAGAGAGAGAATATAAAGTGATGGATAGAATAACATTAAAAAAATCTCATGACCAAAACAATTAGAATACACAATTTACAAGAATTACACTGTTACATATAATAATTATACTATTAAAAAAAGATCAGATTTAACTTTATATGGAAAATAGACAATGTTGTCCATGTAAACCACACCCACAACTTAAATACTGTCAGTCCAGCTCATAATTAATGTCCTCTGTTTAGCATGACTCAAACTATGATAGAGAGAGAGAGAGAAAGAGGAAAAATACAACGTCATGGATAGAATAACACAACAAATCTCATGACCCAAACAATTATAACACACTTTTACCAGAATGAAATCATTATCTCTACATATAATAATAATAATAATAAAACAATGATCAGACTTACCTTATACAGAAAATAAACAACATTATCCTTGTAAACCACACCCAAAAGTTATAATACTGTCAGTACAGCTGCCAATATATGTCATCTGTTCAGCATGACTCTAAGCAAGAGTGTGAGAGATAGAGAGAGAGAGAGAGAGAGAGAGAGAGAGATAATACAGTCATGGATAGAATAACACAACAAATCTCATGACCTAAACAATTATAACACACAGTTTACCGGAATGAAATCATTACCTCTACATATAATAATAATACTACTAAAACAATTGTCTGACTTTACCTTATACAAAAATTAAACAACGTTATCCTTGTAAACCACACCCACAAGTTATAATACTGTCAGTCCAGCTGCTAATAGATGTCATCTGTTCATGATGACTCTAAGCATGAGTGTGAGAGATAAAGAGA
>OY848918.1:18382994-18468133 GCA_963693285.1 Xestospongia muta
CATGTACTTACAATACATTTATATATTTACATGTTCATGAAATGATATAGTAATAAAACAAAGTAAATGTATTATATGTACCATATATTATAATGACCAGTGTTCATAATGGAATCATAAGATTGATTGATGTCCTTGATGATTAAGAAATCATCCATAACTTCAGTCTTGTGGTCTACTATGAAATAGAATCCCAGGAACCTTGGAATGTCATTTGGATAAAGGGTACTCTATCTGTGCAACCTTTTTTGATCTAACTAAAGCATTTGACTCAGTTCCACATCAATCCCTTCTTGATGTACTTTTTTCACTTGACATTATTCATCACCTTATCGTTTGGCTTCAAAGCTATCTCACACTTCAATCTCAGCAGGTTGTTGTTGATGGCTGTTCCTCTTCTAAGTCTAGTGTCTTATCTGGCATTCCTCAAGGCTCGAATCTTGGACCACTCAGTCTCTTCATTTTGTATGTGAATGACATATTCCAATTATGTTTCTCCTCAACTTCATCCATCATCCTATATGCTGATGATCTCCTCCTATCATGTCCCTTCAAATCATCCTATAAATTTTTACTTGCTCAATCTAACGTTAATATTCTCTCTTCCTGGGTCAAATCTAAACGCCTAACTATTATAATCACTCAAAAACAAAATACATGATCACTACCAGGAAGTCTCCTACATCATTTGCTACTCTTCCTTTTCTTTTCCTTGATGGATCACCTCTTGAATTAGTCTCTTCATTTAAGTACCTAGGTGTTACTCTAACCTCTAACGTCTCCTGGTCTACTCACGACAATGAAACCTGTTCTAAATGCTTGGCTACAACTATCATCAATTTTACTATAATTCTTCTTCTGTTCTTATTAAATTGTATTTGACATAAATCCTCCCCATCCTTATGTACAGCTCCTTTGTTTGGATTTATATTCCATTTCTAGCATCAACAAATTGGGAAAATTTCAACATTTTGTCCTAAAACTCTGCAGTCAAAATTGGACTTCTGAGTATCCTCTACTTATAAAACTCTTCAATCTTCCTTCTCTATATATCCTCCTGTAGAACAACATCCAAGCTTGTCCTTTTATACAAGTTCACCTTTAGTAAGCTCTACATTCCTGCTGGCTCTTTTTCATTTCAAAACCATTCCTCTTACAATTTATGTTGTTCCCACCCTTTAAACCTGAATCTGCCCTTCTCCAGATCTTCTACTACCCTCAACTTCTTCCTTACCAGTGCTTTCTCCCTGTGGAATTTCCTTCCCTCATCATTCAAAGATGTCAACTCTGCAGTTCAAGCAAAATATTTCTTATTTACTTTAGAATTATCAGGAATATAGCATACATATTGTTCATGTTTATCATTCATTCACCTGTTAACATCATCACTTATCATAAATCCTTCACCTCCTATTTTATTTTATTCTATTGTTTTTGATGCTTTTTATATTACCTTTGCTATAGAGTGTCTTTTGTGTTTTAATTAAAAAATAGCTTGTCCTGATAAAGAAGAGTTAGATCATCTCAAGGAGAATAATACAGTTGATGATATAGCTGTGTTGTTATGTTTTGTAGCTATGACAACGTGAAGGTTTTTGAGTTGGTAGTGAGATGAATTAAAATATCTATTGTCATTATCCCAAGACTAGATATCACTCGTTGTAGTTAGTTCAATGACATTATTAGTATAAGTACTAGACTAATGTAGATACATATAGAATTGTGTAATGGCATTTGTAAACAATCAGAAGCCCTGTTTACATAGTACATATATAGTACATGAGTTTGTAAACCTAATGGTACAATTGAGTGTAAACTGGTTATCAAATTTGTTAACGTGGCATACAGACTGTATAAACTAGTTGAAAATAGAGTAAATTACAATCCTTATACACTAGCATTGTTAATAACACATAAACAATCCTTTCAATTGAGAGAGTACATGATTGCTTCTTTGTTTCAGACAAGCCTTTGGAACAAGTTTATGATAACCTGTAACAAAATAGTGACCTTTATATTATAAAGTATATTGCAATAACTATTTACAAAAGTTATAGATTGCCTTTAAATGAAATCAGTACCATTGTTAGTAATAACAACAAGAGGTTCTTTCATATGAAAATAAGTACATGTAATTATATAATAGTAATGAGTGTAATATAATGATTATCAATAAACTGATGTACACTAATAGGGAGTTGTAAAATTGTGACATGTAGAGAAAGAAGTGCGTGTGACATTAAACAATTGACATATGTCTTATTATTAGCAAGTAGATGTATGATAAATAGATTTGTTTAATTTAAATGTCTTTTTCTGTCTGTGCCATAGATTTGTTGTCAGTCAATTTGGAACATTTGGCAGCATTATGGATAATTATTGAACTCAACTTCTTGTAATATTCCCTTTTTCATTTTTTATTGAAGTTCTTACTTGTTTTCTTGAGCTTTAGTTTACTTCTACTGAAAAAGTAACATGTTATATTAACATAAATTGTTACAGCAGCAAACTCTCAGTTTGCGTGTTTTGCTTTTACAGGACACTGTCACAACTTGAAAGAGTTATATGTAAACTGTGTAAGTAATCGAGGGAAGTGGATCATTTAGTAGAATTGTGCTGTGAAAGATACTACCAGAGAGCATACTTTGAAGTTGGAATGATATTGATCAATTAAAACTTTCAAATAACTAGCAAAGTCTGGAGACATTACTCTGGATGTAGAAATTCTCAAGGCTTCCAAGAGTAGAATGAAACAGTCCCACAAGGTATTGTCTTCTGGAACTTTGTCACCATTTTGAAAAGTGTTAAAAATAGGCTAGCAACGTTCTACATTTCAATCACTGATATATGTAAACAAAAGTAGACGCATCAATTTAACCCCTTTAGGTCAAACTGTGCATGTATATACGTCATTAGTGTTTTTTCGAAGCAAGAAATGAGTTGCATAGTTGAATGGCAGCTTCTATAGCTGCCATGTTGTTTTAAAGGATATTTTTCTATTACATGTAGGTTGCTTCAATTCTTTTAAAAGTAATACCTGATATATTGACAAATCCCAAACCAGTAGTTGAAGAGAAATTTCCATGTTTTAGACATTTAATTGATGATTTTCCATCAGTGAGTCCTGTTAATTTAATATTATTGACTTTTTCAGTAAGACAAAAAAGATCATATTGTACAATACATAGTTCCTCTGTGTCAAATTAAGAACCAAGTTATTTGGTATTAATACATTACCACTACATAACCAGTACTACAGTTAATTACTTTTATTGATTTGACAATAATTATGTGAAGAAAGTCGTTCAGTAATGGTAAAAGTTGAAAAAACAATTACAAATAATACTGGAATATGTGATTATGTCATCTCTATAAATTCTGTAAGGACTATAATATAATATTTTAAACTATAGCAGTATAACAATCATACTTATATAAGTGATGATAGAATTACAACAAAGCAGTATCCAAAAATCTACAGTTCCTAAGTTTACATTAGCTGTTTATTCAATGGTACTATCTACAGACTATACTTTCTTCAGCTGTATTTTTCTTGACAAGCACAGTAGTTAATTAATAAACAACAATCAATTATATTTTCTTGTTGCACTAAAGATAAATTATATCAATTAATTTAACTTTTCAAGTCACATAACTATTACTATGTGTATGGTTGTATATTAACATTTTTTGCTTTTTATATTGAATGACTTTGTATTGTGGTATACTGTAACTAATAAACAGATCTCTATAAAGACCAATTAATCATGTTATGGAAAATTTACAAAGTGTGTGAAACAGTTTTTGTACACATATTGGGTTCATGCTGAAGGAGGTGTCTCCTATGGGAGTCATAGTAGATAAAAACAATGATTGGACCATTTAATTTAAATTTTTTTTATATAAGTACTATGGTCCATGTTATTAATGTGTAGAGATAAATACTATAAGGACTATAGATCAATCCTGTATAATATGTTCATGTTCTAACATTGACAGTTTTATAGATATATAAACAATCAAGATGCCATTCCATGGCATATTTTGTTTACTGTAGCTTACAAATTTGTCAATTTGTTTATAACATGTATTTAAATATGAATAAAAACATACAACAGATGGAATATTTTCATATTCTAGTACTGATTTAGTTCATGATAACCTGTATTGATGATTTTGACTTTGCATTAATATTGGTTGTTAAGTAATTTATATTTGTGTTGATAATCATGAAATCTTCATGACCACTTAAGTCCCAATGTATGCACTACAAATACATTATGGTAGAGACCTCACTAGAATTAAGAACACCATTATTAGCAAGAACACTAAGACTGGTATTAGGTGAGAGCCCTGTCTTATTAAAATTAAAGTTATTCCTTGTTGTCTGTTCAGTACTGATATCACTTAGGATAGTCAAAAATTCTGATTTGTTACATTGCCTCTTAACTGAGCCTCATTCAGATTATCCCAATAAATGAAGATGTTATCAGGTCCATAGACGAGAGACTTGAGTCCAGTTACTGGATTTGTTCTACAGATAAAGACCTTCCTCGATCTGAGCAGTACAAGTTTCACAATGTTATATTAGTAGGAATGATTCCTGGTCCAAAAGAACCCAAAAGGGACATTAATAGTTTTCTCTCACCTTTAGTTGATGATATAAAAACACTCTATAAAGGCATTACATACAACAATCCAAATTCTTTATTTGGCTCAACAACAGTTCGTGCCCTTATTACCTGTGTTGGATCAGACTTACCGGCGACACGAAAAGTATGTGGATTTTTATCTTACAATGCTGAAAAGGGTTGCTCTAAATGCCTAAAGTCATTCCCAACAGTGTCTTTTGGTCAAAAACCAGACTTTTCTGGTTATGACTGTGAGAATTGGGAAGCTCGTCAGCTTAGTGACCACCTAGAAAATGCTATGCTTGTTAAAAATGCTGAAACTGCTAACCTTCGTGCTTTGAAAGAACAGAGTACTGGGGTGAGATACTCAGTGCTACTAAATCTCCCACATTTTGATATTATTCGTTTTCATACAATAGATCCTATGCACAACATATTTCTTGGGATTGCTAAGCATACAACTAAGGTATGGAAAGAAACCAAAGTTCTTAACACCACTGATTTTGAAACTTTACAAAATAGAGTTGATTCACTAAATCCACCAGCCAACATTGGTAGAATTCCAAGAAAAATAGAATCTGGATTTGCAAAATTTACATCTGACCAATGGAAGCATTGGATTTTAATCAATTCACTCTATGCTGTCTATAGTGTTTTACCACAAAGACACTTTAAATGTTAGTCATTGTTTGTTGATACTTGTAAATTGCTTTGTCAAATGTGTATAACTAAGGGACAAGTAATCGTAGCCCATTTTTTGCTTCTAAAATTTTGTAAAGAGTTCCAGCATTTGTATAGGGCTGAAAAATGTACACCAAATATGCACATGGCTTGTCACTTGAAAGATTGTATTTTTGATTATGGCCCTTTTCCTGCTTTTTGGTGTTTCTCTTTAGAAAGGTACAATGGAACAATGGAGGGATGTCATTATCATGGCTTGGCCCTGAAAAACAAATGTTTTCTAAGTTTAATAACTTACAATATATTTCAGACACTCTAGAGTGTACTGGTAGAGGTTGTGATAGTGACTTTTTTATGTAGCATCTATGTGTGTTCGTCAATTTCAACCAACTGATATTCATAGCTCTGTTGAGCAGACTGCTACTGAAGGAATAGTTATTTTAAATCAAACTAGTTACCACACATGTCCAGTTTCAATGCTTGACTGCACAGTGAAAAGCTACTACAAACTTGTTAATCCATTAGTCGAAAAAGTTTTTGATGATACTGGATTTAAGAATCTAAGGAAAATGTATAATTGTTTATACTCCTCAGAAGAATATGACATTCAACCATCTCGTTTTACTTAGAATGTAAACAAGTATTTGTTAATGGAGAACTTTTTCTCAGTAGCAAATCAAACTCACAAAGGTCAAATGCAATTGTTGCACACTGGTTGAATATTTCAGGTATTGATACAAGTGGTGAGGCACCTCTCCGAGTTGGAATTGTCAGTTACTTTCTTCGACATGAATTAAAACTAATATCAAAGTCAAGTGCAAGTACAATGACAAATGTTAACCTATTAGCTCATATCAAATGGTTTGAAGATCACCCATATAAAGATATATATATTCCCACATTGTTTGTTTCTGCAACAATGTTTGTGCAGGAGAGTTGTGTTAGTTTCATCCCTATTTCTAGAATAGCAGGACATTGTGCATTAGTTGAAACTTGTGTAAAATTTGATTATGGAGATGACAAAGTAATTGTCTGCTGTATTCCTTTATTTAAAAAATTACTTGTTTAATATTCCACACTTTAAAAATGAAGGTGTTACACTATTTAAAATAAACAAACAAAACAAATAATTGTCTCACATTGAGACATCATTCAGTTTCCAAAGTATAGAATGTTCTTGGATTGATTTGTTTTTTACTTTACTTGTATAATTAATAATTGCTTATCCTGAGGTAACTTTACAGTGCAACATCAATTTAATAATAGTCATCTGTAATAAGCATATGCTTATTTCTTTAGTTTATGTTCATATAAGACACCCTATAACAAAGTAAGTAATAAGTATGTTGTATAACATTTTTATATACAGCTTTAGTATTAGTACTGCTTATAACAAACTGATACTAGTGTTATAACATTAGGCGTACAACGGACTATTTTAAAGCATTTACACAGTGGATTAGTTTTACTTAAAATCACATGTAATAGCATGTTGTAGTAATATATTAATGGCATACTTGAGTCTTTGCCAAGATATTGACAAATTTTATTGGCAAGGGATTTATTTTGTAGAGGACCACCTATGACATCAATGATATTACTCCAAGTTGCTGGAGTAGGCTCATTGTCCAACCAGCTTTGAAAAGAGTTTGTCTCATTCATCATTTTCATCTGGTGAGATATTGATAACTACACTGCCATGATGAGGCTTGTCTCTTTTAATACTTACATTTACATTTCTACACAAAATTGACTCACAATTACACACAGAAATACAATAAGAATGTTCTTTAAATTGACTGTACGTGACTTGATTTAATCTTGAAGTGGTATCAAAGCTTGTCTCATATCATCATCTTCTTTATTTGATGGGATAACTACACAGTCACAATCACAGCTTCTCTCTTTTGTGAACTTGCAATTACACTTTTCCCAACATTGACAAACTATAAAAAAATATCATCAATACAGTTATATTAAACTATTACATAAGAAAAGCAGTAATACCTAAGTCCAAACACAATAACTGACAGGAGCTGAATGATCAACGTTACTACACAAAAGGAACCGATGTGGTTTAATGTTGATTTTTGAAGTTGTTTGATAGATATTTTAATGAGACACATTATAATAACTGGTGTTATTTGCATAAACAGCATTAAGTTAACATTGTAACTCTAAAGACTGCCCACGTCAAATAGACATATACAATAGTTATAATTCTCACTCCATACCATCATCATCCTCTTTTCTTTGTTTGTATGGACCTTAAAAAGCCTTTAAAAATGGCTGCAAGTACTTATTAACACACTTCCATCTCATACAATATCTACCCAAAGTAACAAATCTTATGTAAGGTATAATGTTCAACAACAAAGTTGTCACAGCTACAGTAAACAGAGCAATATGTTCAGGACTAGCAAGATAGTTAACATTACCATCACCCTACCACACTATTATGGTTCCATCTTTTGCTGTACCACAAAAACATAAACTATGATGTCTATAAAAGTGATGAAGACTTTGTTGAAGACAAGAAGAGTAAGACTAGCTAAGTCTTGAACAGAGTAACTTGCAGTTTTGTTAGAGACTCGAGTTTAGTGTTGACTGTATATGATGAGTCCTATTACTAAAATGTACAAGTATATTGGATAAATACATTTTATACCATTTTTAAGAGTTAATGTCATTTCATTGTACAAACACTTTGAAAAACCTGCATTAAGGTTTATGAGGGAAACAAAGACTCTTGTAATGTATACAAACCAATTGTTGATATCCAAGTAGTCACTTGTGGAAACAGAAAAGATATTCATAGCTATTACGATACCAGGTAATGGTCCTTCTGATAAAGATATAGAGGTAATGCTAGCATTATTTCTATTAGTAGCAGACCAGGTAGAGCATTTCCCATTATTGAAATCAAACATAGGTCAGAGCATGGTCTACATTCTGTACTACCAAAGACAAATTTTGTTAATATTGATTTGTATAGCACATCCACTGTGACCTGGAGGACTCCCTTATCAGCACATATATATTTCCACCATATAACAGAGCACTGTTGTTAAAGAATGTAACAGTTAATGGTTCTTGAAAAATCAAAAAAGATGAATAAAGAGAAATGCTCATCCATATGTACACAAGTTTTTTTACTAAACAACAATTCTCCTGTCAAATGTATATTGCTGTTAATAACTGTAATCACTAGGGATTGTTATCATGAAGTTGCTATTTCCTCTAATTATATATAACATTTTTTAATTACTAAAAACTCAAGCATGAAGTAGTTGTATACAATACATGACTGTGAGTAGTCATATGATTACTTTTTTGTGCTACAGTGTCTTCAAGAATCATGGAGATGTTGTGCTTGGATTTGTCAATAACATAGACATAAAGGCATGGCCCTTACTTTCTTGTAATGCTCATTATAAAGGTTTCATTTTTAAGCAATATTTCTGTTGATTTTGTAAATTTATCGCACTGTTCAAAAATGACTAAATAAAAATTTCCTCCATTTTTAGAGTGTTGTATCTAATAACAGAATATTGAGTGTCTTCATAGGCTATTAATTTATCATTAGTAAGTGTTAGAACTATTTGTAGTAGTTCATATCATGTCATGTTAATGTAATAAACAAACACTATATGATGAGCAACAAAACTAACATATTCAGAAAAGACTACTAATACATGAGAAAATGTAAGCTAAAAACAAATCTGAATTAATTATGATAAAACTTCTTACAATTATACAAATTTTGTTATTAACTTGATGTCACCTATCAATGTCATAATATGACATGTTACTACAAATATGCTATATACCAGTACTAGGGACAAACAAATGAATTTTTTACCATCTCTTAATTATTTGTTTGAAACAAACTTTGTTGTGGTCAACCACAGTCTGACAAATATTCATGAGCCATTATGGATGATTCACTATTAATAATAACTCATTAGGAAAAATCATATGATGAGGTGAGATATAGACATGGTTGTGACAGATATCTGGATCATGGTCTTATAAGTCATGGTCTTCCTCCTGAGTCTGTCACATTGAATATGTGAATATGTTGACTTAAGTATTCCATAGTTGATTTAGACTTTTTGTAAATAGCAATAATGAGACAAAAACTAGTAAACACTACTCTATATTAATTTCTAATACACTATTGTTGACAAGACATTACTGATAATAATTATGTAAGTAGGTAACCACTCAACAGATGCACCACACATCCTTGTTACTAAAGTACATAAGAAAGAAATATACTACATTGCATATAGAAGCTAGATATTGTCTAAACATAACTTGTTGTATGTATAATTACAGTATATTATATTCAGTGCAATTATGAATTATTGGTCAAATGAACTAATCAGGTTCCATTGGTTATTGAGTCTGTTATATGAAAGGTCAATATCTCAATGATAGTATACACTACTGAAATAGTTATAATACTACTTAATATTACATCTATAAACAACACATGTACATTGATGTACAAGACTCACTGAAAATATTGCTACAATGTCTAATATAACAACTTGATATGTAACTGAACTATACTGATTACAAGAAAATGAGAATGTAGACTATATAACATAAGTATTCTACTCCAGTAAACATTGAGTCAGCAATTGCTGTCAGTGCAAATCATCTTATTATCATTGCAATGAACAGGCATCGTTTTAGAAGGTTAGGATTTTGAAGGAATACTTAGTTGAAAGATATTGTTTTGGTGATTGATTGGTTTAAAATAATTAACATAAAAGTATTCCTGCTAACGTTTTCTATATTATAAAGACCTACATGATATCTCTCAACAATATCAATTACTATTATATTACAAATTGGTGACAATTTGCTAATATCTACAACATAAAAAGAAATAAATTTTAACCACACATGTTAACCTCTGACATGATTAGTAATTAATTAGTTTATCAATTGTTATATAGAACATATTGATTGTGTGCATGATTAATTAAAGCTTCAATGTAACTGAAGGCATTGTCAATAAAATGTACATTAATAGTTTTTAACTAAGCATTCCTTCCAAATTTCTAACCTTCTAAAACAATCCCTGCTTTTTACAATAAAATTATGATCATATTTTCAGGTATATATTTCCATACCTAAACTAATGCTTAAACAACTGCTAGTCATTTAGTACCACTAAACAATATAAGACCTAGTAATATCATATTAAAATCCTCCATATTACAGGTAATATTTACAGTTAATTTGTATAAAGATAGCTTAATGAAGATGTAGCAACATAGACAAATAATGTTTGAATACTAATCAGTAATGACTATATAGTCAGCTCTTTGTTGTTGTTTTTTTACTAACATTTATCTTGTCACATTGACAGTATTGCTATTCCATTGACATCCTATCTCATGGTATGACAATATTGTTGTTTCACTGATATCCCTGCTCATGAATGTAGCTGTTACAAATATGTATGAGGTTGTCCGTTTATAACTAATTGTAAAAAAATACCATGTCATAGCTAAATATATGCCATATTTATAAAGTCACTATATTGTGTATTATTACAAAAAGGACATGTGTTTATATGTTAATAATGTTTTATTTGGTAAAGAGTCAGAAACATGAGTTTCTTAGTCCATATTATATAGTGCCATGTTAATTGATATGGCCATCATATCTTTAGTTATTCAATAATGTAACTAATACAAAGAATAAAACTAATCATACCATGCATATGCAGCAGTACTACCTAGACACAATAAACTAAGTACCACTGGAAGCCTTTAAGTTGATTAGAATACACATTTTTATATTATGAATATTATTATGAAACCATCAATATGACATATAATTAAAGTGATATTTGATGGCTTCTATAATTAACTGTATAAATTGGTGTATTATCTTAAATTCTACATGTTTCTAGTAATCATGTAATTGTAGTGAACTAAAATCTTTGGAATTTTATGATAATGTAAAGTTTATAATTTCTCCAATTAGTAGTTGTCGTTGAATGAAAGAATAGTCAACTGAAGAGAAATCAAACTTGATCAAGCCTGAAAATCTATTCACTCTTATCTTTGGTCACTGCTCTAACATAACAATTGACTACACAAATAATACACAAAACGTAATCTGGTAACTATTTGATAAGTTTTAAATGTTAGCAGATACGTTCTTAATGTTGTTTGATGTGTTCTAGATCTGAGTATAAGAAAACAGTTTCAATTGTTTATGAACTTGAATCAGACCATCAAAAAGTTTTATTTTAATTATATTTATACAATAGATAAAAACTCTAAGGCTAACTATATATACTATAGTTTTAAATATATGATACACTGGATAAGGCAACAAACAATCTTGACAACCAATGAAATTAACACAACTAATAGGAAAACATTGAAACAAGTGTTCCTAGATCATATGATGGACATGTAACAGTGACCAATTTCATTGAATTCATGGTTTACATTAGCTACTGTCAACTGAACTGCTTACTTATTTTAAGTTTTTGACGAATATCAAGAGCAAGAACTCTTTTCTGAAGAGGTCCTTCTACGATATCAAGAATATTATTCCTTGAAGTAGGAGTTGGTTCATTATCTGTCATAGTTTCTCATTCTTATTGAGTAATATAGCTGAGGATCAACATCATTTTATTGAATTTATTTGAAAGAAGAAAAAAAAATTCTGGACTGTTCCTAGATAATATATGATGTATTAGCTATTACTTTAGACATGCCAATAAAAACAATTGATAAGAAAGAAAAAAGTTAAATTTCAACAAAATAAGCAATAGTTAATAGTTATTACTATGTATATCAGTGTAAATGGGTAATTTCTTAACTCTACATGGTTTTACTACTGCTTCTTATAAGAGCTATCACTATATAATTTGTAGATAGTAAACCTGCTGTATTCTAAGTGAACAAAATATACACATATCTACATGTACTTGTTAGGACCTTCCTTTGGCCTTGTTGTTGCACACACATTTAGTTTTACATGAGCACTACTTGCTGTATATTGATGTCATTGGTTGTAAAATCTAAGCAATAAGCACCCATGCACAGGACGTAGCAGCATGATATTTACACTATACACTATCTATAGATCTCTAATACCAAGTTACTTGCAAAAAGTATATGTAATTAAGGTCATCACTTCCTCATGGACCAACAGTAAACAATATTCTTGATAACAATATCAATTCTATATCATGTTTGGTCAGTAGTAAACTAACATTTTGTTTATGTACATTAGTCTACATTGGTACTGATCAAACAGAATGTAAATAATCACATTTCCTTTCCTTATTGTTAGAAGAAAGATAATGAAGAAAGCAAAACAATTAAAATGTGGCCTATCATGTAAGAAATAATTTCACCAACTATATTTATAGACCTCCATGACTAATTTTGCATGACTCTTCTATATGCATTCATTTATATGTAATTAAATTTGCAGACAAGAGGTCCATATTTTGAAGATTAAATGTGAATTAATATATGGTTATTAACTTTAAAACTCATAATTGTAGTGGCACCTAATAATTGATTTTGAAGATAATATTGTTACATCATAATGTTAGTTCAGTAGTAATCATTTTGTAGATTGATTTATTCATTTTGGAATTATTAGTAGGTTAATTCAAGTTAATTCAAATGTATATTCATATTCCTCTCATTCTTCTGATTCATATCATAATTATGGTAATTACAAAATTATTAAACTATTTTAAAGTGTTCCTTTGTACAACATTTTCCATAAATTCATATCTTACATTAGTTGTAAGTATGGATTGATGAGTTGTAAATGTAATGCAGCATTAGTTTGTTAGTCATTTGTTAGACTCTTGCTACATGACAAACTTTAGTGAAAGGTGGAACTTTTGTGTCTGAATTGTGTTGAAAGCTGCACTGGGTATTAGTGCTAGGTATGTTCTCTCTGTTAAAACTGCTGAAGTATGGATAAAAAATTGATAATTTAGTCTCTACAACCACATTATTTGCACAACTTTTTTAAAGACGTTTTATTGTATTTAAACAAAACGAAAATTCAAAATAAACTACGTTGAAACATAAGAAGTTAATATAGGAATCTGGAATCTAAACAGGTGTATAACAAAAAACATATATACAAAGAAGTGACATATAGTCATACTTTAAGAAAGAAACTAAATATAGTTATTAAGAACACAGATTAAGAGAAAAGAAAAGGTGAAACGGAAAAATTATAAAAGTGGTTAATGTCAACATTTTTGGAAAAAAACTTAATGTGCATATCAGGTTTGGTATTTACAAAGAAATGTTGCTAGTGATAGATATTTTCTTTGCAACATAATTTTATTCAAAATATAAACTACACTAACCACAAAACAATGTATCTAAATTAGTTTAGTTCTTTAAAGACAAAGCAAAAGCAAAACGAATTGACAGTGTACACCTATCACAGGCTGCAAATTGTTTTCTCAACAATCTAATAATTTTTCACAAGTAATGCTGAATGATTTTGCCGTCCTAATTTTTCATTCTTGTAACTGCTAGAAATCCAGTCTATCACACCAACTCCCTTCAATATATTCTTAAGATTGTTTTACAGTCAAAATATTATTCTTTGTCCATGTACAATGATAATATTTGCACTTTCTAATATTTCAACTATATCTCCAATATCAATTTAACTAATGATGATCAGCTTTACATTGTCAACCGAAATTATAACATTTACATATTCAATATCAGATAGATCTAGATGTTCACCATTATACTATTTGTAATAAAAAGGAGTTTTTATTACCTGTTTTTAAATGACATTAAAAGACTGAAAAAGGTCATTACAATTACCATTATTGCTAAAGCCTGTAGTTTTTACAAGTATGATATAACTGAAAGGAAGTCAGTAGGACACAAAATTAGTTTAACTGAGCATGTGTCACCCATAAAAAGAATGAGGTGTTTTTGCATTCTTCAGTATAGTACATTTGCAATATTTCTGTTTTGCCATGTCTCTATATAATGTGGTGTTTCATCCATTCTCTATGAACTTAGTTGTTGACATTGGTAAAGAATGCAATGTTTGTAGTTGTCTTGTCAGGTCTTGAATAATTACATGATGAAACTCAAAGTGAATCATTTTGTAAACATTAACATCAATTTTTTTGTCATTATGCACTTCAGGTCACTTACGATGTATGTAAATGCTCGTTAGATTAAACAGCTTCAACAATACATTATTATTAATTAATGTTCTATTGTTATGTTTGTAGTGTAGCATTGTGATCTCAATATACAAAATGCTCAATTCACAATGTTCTTAAGGGTGTGGTTAGTAAACCAAGATCTTAATGTAGATTTTGAATATTGACTATTGTTTATATATGTAAATTTCACTTGTCTTTGCTTTATTGTACAGATATTATTGGCAAACCTGGTCAAACTTTACCCAACATAACTCTGATTCACCTGACTAGTTATCTACCTCTTCCTATCAGTAAACCACTAACAACAGCATAGTTATAAATATTCTTCAAAGTTTTCAATCTAGCATGGAAAACCAGTTTAAAGAAATTTGTATCAAACTTGGAGATATTCATGAAAGAATAGACACCTTTGAGCAGCAGCAAATGTCACTGGAAGATGAAATGAAATCAAGTACATCTGTTACAAGTTCAAGTTCTCCGTCTACTCAAGATATTAAAACAAGGATTCGTTTGCAGGTTAACATCTACCTCATTATAATAAAGTGTAAACTATATACAGACTTGTGAATATAATTTGTATCTTAATTCTCTTTATTTTAGAGTAAGATACGATATGTCCATTCTTTATTTGATAAAGAAAATCAGCTTAATCCTTCAAAGACATAAGTATTCATTTCATCAGTCACAACGTTTTTATACATTCACAGAATCAACAGTCAACACAATTCTATAATTGTCGAGTAAATTATACAATTAATTGTTAGTGACAAATTCAATGATGACATGGTTAGAAGTAAGTTTGTTTAACAATATGAAGTAGTTATTATTTTTCCTTTTTGTGAAGGGGGCTATATAGTGTATCATAAAAGTCTTTTGCAAAAGACCAAGCACATGAAAACATTTATAAAGGAAAAACAGGAGAGATCTAGAAAACAAAGTGTAAGTATGTAGTAGTCATTTGTATTCTAGTAACGAATACTTTTGTGCATAAGAGCTATCAAAGTAAAGGCAAAATGGTGAAAGAAAGGAAAGAAGCTGAGCTTGGGCTAATCTTGTCAGAAGGATAAAAGATCAGAGACGTCTATGTACAATACCCACCAGCCTATAGATCACTCTGTAAACCTAGAAATCCACATACTAAACCTATTCCTATGAGATACAAGAAGTGGATGATAAGGAGTGTTGATCATAATGATGTAAGTACAGAACATGGAACATTAACTGATCAAGGAAAATTGGAAGATGATGTGTCTGAAAATAAAGATAGTGATGACTTACTATAATAAAACTATTTCACATCATTTATTTAAGATTTGTTGGAATGTTAATTTAGTTAGTAATAAAGTATTTAAGCAACCCAGTATAAAGAAAAAACAAGCTGGTTATAAATTATTCCAATTCCTGAGCTTTATGAACCCTTATATAACAGGTTTCTTATACTGAACCGATAAGCTAGATATAAACCAATAATAAAAGTACTAGTCATATAACACTAGAATGTATTATTCTTATACTTTTAAAATAAGAGTGTAATAAGCCTGGTATATGATCCTACTTTAATAGAGTGTTAGACTTTTCAAAATGTTTATTTCATCAAAAAACAATCAAAGTCAACCAAAATTAAATCTATGGAATAATCAAAGAATTTGGAATTAGGGACAATATAGTAACTAATAAGATAACTCCTAAGTTACATACTTCAACAAAAAGTACAAAGTTATACTAAAAAAAGGAATCAAATAAAATTAAAATTACACAATTATAAAAAAACATCGTATGACCTGAAATGGTGATAATATAAGTCAATAGCAATTATTAATTTTAATTAAAACAAAGAACAATTAAAGGTGATAAAGGGCAATAGCAAAAACTTATAAAAGTAGTTAAAGTCGAGAAAAATCTTTTTTACGAAGATATTTGGCATGCACATCAGGCTTAGTTAGAAAATCACGAATCTTCACTCCAGTGGATTTATGTTTAACAATAGGGCCTTCTACTGCAGCAATAACAGTTTCCCAGGTCACATCGGTAACCATAGTGTCGACCCAACTTTCTATTACTGTGTCAAGCTTGTTGCCATCATCTTCATTGTTGTGAGTACAACTTCCTAGGACATCACGTCCCACCTCCAAGGCCCTACCAATTTTCTTCCATTCATACTTGATATCTGTTAACAGGCCAAGAAGATCAGTGATACTTGGTTCTTTCTTCAGTATATCAGATATATCTAGAAGTAGAAGTATATGTTAGAATAGTATAGGCATATAAAATGCCATGATTTATTAGCATGTACTGTTTTGTTTTATAATGTAATTAACTAGGACATGAATTAGTTATAACATTCAATTCTGATATGAAATTTCTTATATGACTATATCATATCAAATTAAACACTTTCTAGATGGTATCAGTAAAATACAATAACAATGATACAAATGGCTTTGGTCATACAAATGCTGAGCTTTAAAAAATATCATACTATTTGAAACACTTTCTAGATGGTATCAGCAAATACATTAACAATTATACAAATAGTTTTGGTCATTCAAATGCTGGATTTAAAATGAATAAGTTAAATATGTGCTTAGTAAGCATACACTCAATTGAATAATGAAATGATGAAAGATATAGTCAATGAATTAACACCAATGATATATATTTAAAATTCAACATTTTATATAGTACTCCTATGTTTCATAATTTGAAATTTATATTATAGATATACGAACAATAACATTTCCATAATGCTTTATTACTATATTATAACTAACCCAGTGGCTTTGCACTGCTGACAGAAGATCCATCCTGTATCCATGGTAACTGTCGTGAAAGGTTAATGTCTGCTGTTAAACGAGAATCTCTGCAACAAGTAACAATTACTTTATCTTCATCTGGACGACAAAGATGATTGGGTGGAGGCGGACATATTGAGCATAGGAAACGTTCCTGAGGTATAGAGAGAATTGGTTTATACTGGAATTTCATTATGACATCTCCAATGCATTCAAGAACAGCTTGTTTTAGGGATGAGCATTTTATACTGCGGCCAGTGTAATATATCTCCAACCAATAAATCGAGTCGACTAGTAAAACACTTCCACCAGGACCAATACATAATAACTGAATGGCATTACGAAACTGCATTGATTCCTCTGGTAGTTCATCCAATTGTGATGGTTGATGTAGATCGAATTCAGGTGAAGCATGTCGCTTGAGGAGACTAACTATCAAAGCAGGAAAGAGACCTTGTGGGATTGGTTTCATATCCCATGTTAAAACAAAAGAATCGAGCTGTTTCAGAAAAGGACCCCTAATATTATCCAAATGAGATGTTGTCGGTAGCACAGAGGGCAGAAAAAACTTTCCCTTTTGAGGCAAAGGAGCAATGATAAATCTATCATCCATTAGCTTTAAGAAATCATCTGCTGTGAAATCTGGTGTGAATCCATCTGAAAGGCAGTCAAGTAACTCACGCATAAAGGTAGCTTCACATTTAAGTTGATGATGAGCATTTGATGGAGGAATAATATTCATTTCTTTTAAACAGTCAACAGCATCAGTGAAAGAAATGCTAATTAATTCTGACAGCTTATTGAACAGCGGCTGTGGGTGGAGAAAAACTACATTAGGTAATACATGTGGAAAATACAAGAAGATCATCAAATCGTGATAGAACATGAACGCCGCCTCGACGTCTCTGTCATTCATCTTCAGTGCCAGCCCAATTTTCAAGCACTCTCTCTTACTGACAACCATTGACTCAGAAGTTTTCTGAAGATCCTGTAACTCTAGTTGAAACAGGAGCCATCGTGCTGGAATTTCTGCTTCGATGTAAGACTTGCATACAATTGTGCGAATAGTATCTGCAATCTTCTTTTCATGCTCATCTCTGGCAGTCGCGTTAATCGGGAATATTATTTGCTTTTTACTTTCGCAATAATTTACACGCACATCGCTAAACTGCTTTAATGTAGACCACAAACGAGCATTCTTTTGCTCCAATGACTCGCCCACGCATTCCATTACTTTATCAAAAAACGTACCAAGAATAAGAAGGGAAGGCTTAGGATGTGAAAACTTAACGTGAATTTTGCGCAAGTCAGGCTGATCTATGGATGCTAGCGAACGAAAGGAAGACTCAAGTAGTTGTAAGTTGGTAATCTGTCGCTCCACTGGTATGCCAATTTGTTGATCTTTGAGGCTAAAATAGAATTTAGGTTGGTCATCAAGGTTCTCATTTAGCTTTTGTGTAAGTATATTGACTGGATTATAACGTAGCAATGCAGGACCAATGTCCAGGAATGCTGCCTGTCCACCAGAGTCAATACAGTGTATCCAGTGGGTGTTATTAAGCTCAGGTGACTCATCTACAATAGGTAAGACATTTACTATCTCATTAGCAACTTTTGATACAGGTTGAGGAAGTGACTTGAGAGAAGGAACTGAGGTGTCTTCATTAGATTGTGTTTTATCAATTGATGAAGAAGAATCTTGTGATCCATCATCATCAGATGATGACTCACTCTCATCATTATGAAGTGTAATGGATTCAGATGAAGTAGACTGGAGCCCACTTTTTACTGTCTTAGCAAGCATGTCTTTGAAATATGAGCGATCTACTTTGCCCCAAAAATGGGTGCTGGATGAAGTGGATCTAGATCCAGTAATAAGACTGGTGGTCTCTACCTTTCTTATCTCTGGAGCAGTAGTCACAGGAGTACTATTGTGATTCTCTGGAGGTGGTTTATCTAGCAGAAGGTTCATAACAGATGACTTCCCCGTTCCTGGAGCTCCTGACATTGCCAACATTGAGTATTTTGCTGTAATTTTTCCTTCATCAAGAGCTTTGTCAAGCAACTTAGAATAATCTGTAGGAAGATGAAAGAAAGAGAACTAAGCTTAATAATGCATAATTTTCGACTTTTATTGAAACAAAACAACTTAGTGTTGAAGTATACTACTTGTCATATGAAGCTATTACAGTGATGAACTGATATGATAGTATTATCACTAGACATCACAAAGATGTTTTGCATTGTATAGCTGACAACAAATAAACAATTCTACTAATGACTATTTGAGTACAAATCAGAATATGTAATACATTGCCGAGCAATTAGATGTTCATATACATACTATAGTTCCAAGTTTTCATATCTATCAGATATCATGTGACATCTAACTGTCACTGCTATCTTACTCATAACCAAGCCACAGAGAGTACAATTCTGTATAAAATGCTCAAGGATAAGTTTTGACTTGTGGTAGCTTACATGTTAACATGTTGATAATTATATTGAGATTGACTATAATTCTAATTCCAAATGACCATATAATAATATTACTTATAACAAGGGTTGAGGATGACACAAGATCATATTATGTACACCTGTGGTTTGTAATACTATATAATAGTTTAAAATGTATTCTAATAAAGAACCATCATCATTGCTATCTTGAATATAATCTACAAGTATGCTTTGTTTGTTATCAAGCCTTAGAGATCAATGACCTTGTTATATCAATACTATACATATGTTACTAATATATGTATCATAATGTAACATCAAAATATGACAATATTAAAAATATACTAAAAATGATGACATTACAAGTATGTACAAACATAGTTATGATCTATTTAATTAGCTGGATTGATGAGGCAGTAGTATCATAAGATACTCATACTCATATACTAGTATCACTTACACTATAAGTACATGTCTATTGTGATGAACTACATTACCTTTTTTGGCTTCTTCAATCAAATGTAATATAGTAGCTCTGTTCTTGTCATCAGGTTGAACTTTGTCTGCAGCTGATTCACCTATGTTGTTCTTAATGGTAGCATCAGCTCCATTTGATAAGAGTAATTTGATGCATTCCAGTTTACCCTTAGAGCAAGCATCATGTAATGGGGTGTTACCATCCTATATAATGAAATAATATCACATATCGTAAACATTGAAAAGTTAATTAAATATATTAATATATTATAATTAAAATAATCTCAGTGTTAACCAATAACTCATTTATTAATTTACACAATAATCATACATATATATGAAAACATAGGACATGTCCTTCCAGTCATATTATCATTATATTATGAACACAAAGTATCTACTCACTACATCAAGTATATTATAACTATGTATTATTACTGATATTAACTATGTTATCTCATAGAATATGATGTGTTGTTTACTAATGTTGGTTATTTATACCTCATAACTGCTCAATGAGAGAGCTTGTTTGGTAAACAGGGTATGTAAAGAGGACTATATCATTAAAACCATTAGTATTATCAACTCAATGATATTATTATATATGATATACAGTGAATAAACATAATTAGAGTAATTACTGCCTGGTAAATTTCTTATCATCAATCTTAGCTCATCACTTAACATATGCTTTTACTCTAACTTGCTTCATGTTCACAACTTACACATTACTACACTGATATAATGTGTTCAAATGAAAACATTACAAGACAATAGATAATGACATGTGCACAAAAGTTATAATATCTATAACAATATTCTTTATACATAATTAAAATCCATTATCAATTATTACATAATTGAAGTGTCAAAAACAATAAAACTGACAATAAGAGCATATGTGACCAAAAATACAAATAGATAATAATAACACATAAATTAATTTTTAAGCAAATGTTTGCATATTAATAGTTGCTATGGGCCCACCTTGAACAGAAAGTCATTAAAGTCGGTTTATGAGAAGCTCAATGATTGACCTTATGTTACCAAATTCCATTGACTTCTTGTTCAAGATGGACACATAGCAATTATTTCAATGCAACCTCTTGTTTGAAATTCGTTCGCATATTAGGTACAATTTCATATTTATGGTCACATATTAATATGTCTCAGATGTATCTTTCACAGTACAAAATACAATGCTTATTGATTGTATAACAAGAAGTTTGATATAAGAAATCATAGGATCACACATAATATCTGGTTGTGGTAATACTGAGTTAATGATTTTGTGAGAGTTGTACTGTATCATTTATTGTTGTTACTTGCTATTAATATGTTATTACAATAATTAATATAAACAGTTGTTTGAAACATACTCTTCTTATGTAAACTTATTAAAGTCAGTAACATTCATAAAATCCTATTACACAAACCTCTCAATATAAAATAACAGAGCATATTATTCTAAATAATAAACATTATCCTGGTATAATAGTTTGTTGTTACTGAAAGTGTGAAACAATTTAGCTTATATAATGGAATAATAGTAATTAAGATACTGACTATAGTTGGTGCTAATGCTATAGTAAATGTAGACATTTTGTTTATATTGTGATGATATGTAGACTCTTCAAAATTGGAGAGGATTAGGTTTAAGCTAATTATAGTCACTTGGCCAGTGAAGTTTACCCTCACATACACAATTATTAGCACATTAACACTTTACTACAAACTACAATAATTCTTTGTCTATAATATCTGACATCTGCCAACCGATTAAATTGAAAATATGCGCACTGGACATTACAGACTCTATGTCATCATATCTTAATAACATCTACTACAATCACTACTTTTGTATCTGTAACTATTTTAAAAGACTATTGATATATACATAATTTATATAAGTTGAGAAAACCACAAATAACTACATAATTACATGACTTAATAACAATATTACATACTAAATACAGTCATGTATAATAATGACAACATGTTTAATAATGAAGAGACTTACTTTGTTAATGGCATCCAGTGATGCACCAGACTTTATTAGCACATCAGCTACGTCATTGTGGCCATTGAAAACAGCATAGTGAAGGGGAGTATTATTGTTCTACATAAAGTAGATATCAGTATTATGATCAATTCAGTTAATAACATATATCTACAACTAATGGTACATTATAAAGGATAGATAAAATAATTCAATGTTTATAAACTAATGTGTATAGAGAGGTTGATAATTTATGTGATGTCAGCAGTAGTATTCATGATAACTAGCTATGATTATGTTTGGAAATTGAAATGTTTGTCATAATATGTCACATATCTTTTACCTATAGATTTACAATACAGTCTCATAATACATTATATGACAGTAAGTGATTTGCTAAGTACATGCTCCATAAGATTTATATTATTAACAAGTTATAACTAGTATAATACAATAGCTGTATAATAGCTAAATATGATAGGAATTGAGTATACACAATATCAGGTATTAAATGAAAAGGAAGACTAATTATTATCAATATATATCAGGTAACCTACACTATCTAATAATATGAGTATTGACATCATTTCATTACATTCATTCTATCATTAGTTCTCTTTTATTCCACATAACACTATGTATGCAAAAATGCATGTTTAAATTTTATGCAACAAACCTGACAATTAAATGTTAAAATATACTCAAGTATGTAATATCATACTTGTCTGCACAAGCAAAGGCACTTCAAATAGACTATGAGGCTATAGGATAAGTGATCTACATGACTTGCATAACATATATTATAAAAATTATAAAAGTTGTAGATTGTTGAATTTTGTTTGTTATTTGATTTAATCTTGTTGATAACAATAGTAATAAATTTATTAAAACAATGTTATGTTAGTGGAAGCTTCATTAATAGAAAAATGTCAACAATGTGTACAAGAAATAATTTTTTACAACACGTGCTTGCTTGTACTTGATGATAGATCATATTGTGGATAAATTCATATTTTCATGTTTTGTGATTAGAACAGTAGATAAATGAAAATTTCACAACTTTTATAGCTTTAATACTTATTAATCAAAAGGATGTACTTTAGAAACCATAACTGTATTCTTGAGGTAATCAAGGAGTAAGCTGGGACTAATGTGGTAAGACATTTTGTGTAGAAAACATGAACAAATAATATATACTCTCATGATAGCAATGTGAAGTACATATCTTATTACCAGAGATCACATTCTATATAATGCCCTATTTTGTTGGCTGGTTCTTATTGGCAACATTTAATTTCTCAGTCAGTTTTAAGTACGTTCATTTATAATTCACAGTATGTATTTGGTGATATATAGTATCAATAATTATTAAGGAAATTATATCATATAAAGACTTTATTGACTAGGAAAGTAAGAAGATTTTATAAACAACATGTACCAGCGATCAAACAATGACATTGGCTAGACTTATGACTTTGTGACTCTCATAGTTAGCTTTTATTATCTGATAACAACAATGAAGATAGTACAGCATACATTACAAACCACTGGTACATCGTACTTATAGACTGAGTGTAAAAACACTGCTATGCATTCGAATCTATAACTCAGTATATAGAAGCTTTGTTCAACATGGACTCTGTACAGGTTGGATGAGTTACTAGAGTAACTGTTACGTAACATTCTAACATTGTACAACAGGACTTGTTGACTCAACATACATAGAAATATAGAGTACTTGGAATAACATACTTGCCAGATAACTTGTCAACACAGACTCTTTATATTCTAAATGTATAATGTAAATGTATACTGTACTTGTTTCTGTGAAAATTCATGTATTCTATTCCTTATATTTTATGTTAATTACTTCATATTACTTACAGTTTAAACTTATATTGGAATGTAATCTCCACCATAACTTTAAAATCATGAATGTTTTAAGGAGTTCTATTTATATAGTGTTAGTATGATGACAACAAGTTGTTGAATGTATTTATTTATAATATAATATCAATACATAAAAAGATCTATTACACCATAAAATTTGTAATTTCACTAATCCATTATTAAACACATGAAATCATTATATTCGTTAACTGGATATTAAAAGTGATGACTCTTTGCTACTATCACTCATAAAAACAACTAGTTATATATAATACAAAAGGTTTCCATATTTCCTGAGTCAACAAGTAATGTGTATTAAATGGGAATTCATTCCAGACCACACTATTTGTCTTTATAATTAAGGTTTCCATTATTCATAAATCCAATGTTCCACTGTACTGATACTGATAGACTTACATGTACTTAATATAACGTTTGTCATGTTATTTGGCAAAACTACACATTGTGTATATGTGGTTGCTATGTGGCCATTTTGTACATGATTTTTAACAAATTTGGTTACTAAGTAATTTGTCTTCCTGGATACCAAGTATGGTATATATCCAGTACAAAATGCATGTATGAAACCATTCATTTTGAAACTATTTAGAGGAACATGTGTGACTTTTATAAATTAGGTTACATTTAATATATTCTCTAAATTCCTCTCATTGACATATAATTATAAGATTTGCTATAGTTAGTAATTACTAGTTTACTTAATTATTACAGTACAATGTAAAAGAGAGTAATCTATTGTACAATGTACATTACACAAGAGTTGTAGTCTTCATGTAGATAATATGTAACAGACAAACACAAACATAATAACATTGAAATATAAAGACTTGACAATATCAACCACTAAACATATTATAAACTAAAACAAGTAACTTGTTTTATAAGATCATCATAACTTAACTTTGTACTAAATTATAATTATAATATGAGGTACTAATAAGTTTAAATTACAATATTAAACACTAACCTTATCTAGTGCATGTATATTGGACTTGTTTTTAATTAGTATTTCTGCTATTTCAGCATTAGATGCCCTGTGTAATGCTGTGTTCCCATACTGAAAAAGAAGAAATATAAAGTTAATACTAGATAACTAACAGTATACTATACATTGTACATAAACAATCACTATCATAACATGTGGTCAATATCAGTGGAGGTTCATGTTGTTTATTGTCTCTCTTATGACTATTATTAGTAGCTCATATCATGTCATGTCAATGTAGTACATTCAACAAACACTATATTATGAGCAACAAAACTAATATATTTAGCAAAAACTACTAATATATGTGTAAATATATGGTGAAACCATGTCTGAATTAATGATGATAAAACCTTATACCATTATACAAAGTTTGACATCAGCTATATATAAGTTATAAATGGCATAGGAGAACATATTACTACAAGTATACTATGTACAAGTATGTCATATAGTCTTTTCTAAACAATCTCTTTATCAAAAAATGTATTATTTCAAAAGTTATTGGAAAGGTAAATAAAGCTGTCATGTGAACATACAGCCACTTGAGTAGGCATCTATTATAATCAGAAACATTCTTGCCAATGAAAGGACCTCATAATCAATATGGATCCAGGACCGGGGCTGTTGACGCTACTCCTAAGGGTGTAGAGGTACAATTGGAGGATAGTTGCATTGTTTAACCTGTCTTTACAATCTGAGTGCGTTCTTTTCCACAATTACAAGTTTAATTTTGGACATTCCAGGTTGTGTATATTGTAAGTAATTAATGTGGGAATTAAGAAAATATGAAACTCAATGAAAGTATCAAACTTATTTATGAGAAAATTATGAGCTTAAGGAGAGACAATGATACAAAACATATAAGCTTAATTTGGACATACCAGGGTGTGTATTATGTAACTGATTAATTAGGGAATTATGAAACTCATTCATGAGGTAATTATGAACTTTAGGAGAGATAATAGGATAGAGCCATAAGAATATATAGTTATACTAGGTCTTTGTGTACACCTGAGAGAGGCAACCATGAGAAAAATAATAGGATACGATTTAATATGACTAGGTGTGACAGGCAAGGTTTCATAATGGTCAAATAATAATATTGTGTCACCTGGTAAGTTACAGTCATGCAAAGGTCATAATTGTAACTGGTTTGGTTTGAGTTTTTGATCAGTGAACAATGTCAATGGTTGGTCATAGAGACATCGTTGCAATATTTAATTCCAAAGAAAATCCATAGTCTTTGTCCAACTAAGAATATTTTTTTCAGTCAAAGCAAGCGTGTGAGATGTGAGTCCAATCAGTTCATCTGAACAATCAGAGAAATGAGAGAAAACTACCCCTAGACCTTGGGAAGGAACATCACATGACAAAACAATTGTTCCTTGGTTCAATATCAACTATAGAGGCAAGGTGAGGTGAGTAATTTTTTAGCTTAGTGGAATGATTAATCTTTCTGAGATCCCTAATGCCATGGATAATTTTTCTGTAACAGAACACAATGGTTTATTTTGGATTATAAATTTGGGATAAACTTAAGTAATAACTGAAGAGTCCTAATAAAAGGATTTCTATTCTTTAGGGTGGGACCTTCCATAATGGTTCATACTTTCTCTGAGGTAGGTTGGAACCCCTTTTCATCAATTAAATATCCAAAGTGTCCTACTTGAGGAGATGTTTATAAACTGTTGTCTATTTCAGACTACATAGCTTGAGCTATAGAGCTATGTCCAGTGCTCTTTGTAAAGTCAGTCAATAGACGTCATTGTGTTAGAATATGCTTTATCCGACAGAATGAAATGGTCTTCTTAATATCTCAATGAGTGTCTCTATAAAGTCACAATTCCATAAGCTGACTTATGCTGTGACGAATGTAGAAATTTACTCCTTGTCAACGACTCTTCGTGTTGACAAACGTGCATACTAAACTTGAATCTATGAATTATAATTAACAGCTTTGGGAGATAATTGTATTCTGGTAATGACGTCGTTGTATGACAAAGCTATAGGATAGTCTGGAGCTGCCAGGTTATGGATGACCTTGTACGTGTTGCACCACAGGTAATAAGGAGAACTCGCCTTTTTTTACAAAGGAATGAAGGTAGAAATCCTCCCAAATGTGTTCATAGTAATGACTTTGCCTTGTCGCCAATGAAGTATTGTGAAAAGGATCAAATAAATATAAAGAGAACAATGATAATTCTTACAAATCATATCAATAATCAAAAAACAATGACAATATGACTGAAGAGCTTATATACTAAAGTATATACATCAACTGACACCATAGTAACAATGAACAGTAACAAGGACACACTAATTAAATATAAACAATAAAAAACAATAACAAAGAAAACAGACTAGGAACCAATCATCCAATATGGTATATGTACAGTATTATTGTACAAGTCACATGACATAATACATCATATATAATATCTTATTTGTTCATAGAGATGTAATAATGTCACTAAATTTTAGAATATCATTAAAAAATATAAACATTATTACATGACATATTACATTTATACAGTTCACATATATACATATACATGTACATGTACAATGTATACATATATACATTATAACAGTATTGTTACTATATATGAACACTTACCCAATCAATGGAGTTAGGATTTGCACGGTTTTGCAAAAGGAAAGACACTATTTCACTATGTCCTTGTCTAGATGCTATCATCAGTGGTGTATACTGGGACTATATAAGAGGAGATGACAATGTTTATTTTTAACAAATGATACTTTCAAGAATGAAAATATTGTCAAAAGCTATTTAATAAGTAAAATTTATTTTAAAGAGTACATACAATATCACAATAGTATCAGTACTATTAGTATATCAATGAAATATTAGTTGTTATTAATAAACTATATTGGTCATACTCAGGTAATGAATAATTAGTTAGTGTTATTACAAATGTATACTTCACATTACATATCTTATGATCTACTTACAAGATTTGTTACATTACTTGACAGAACATGTCACTGTAAAAACCGTCTGATAACAGTGGCTATAATATTGGGACTAATAGCATTACATTCTGATTACTGAAATATCGATTAAATTGTACTCACTATGTTTAAAAGTAAATGAAACTATTTTCATACTATATCTAGGACTCTATGATGTGTCTACTGATAAGATCTCTACTTAGAAGATCAAAACAACCATGATCATCTAGTTGTCTAATAGTTGATGACTCTTTAGTTGTTACTAAGACATATTGATATAATATTCAATTCATTGTTGTATTATGTAAATTACTTAATTTGTTGTGATCTTTAGTATTGATTGTCAAGGCAAAAATAAAGTCCATTATATCCTTTATCATCTAATACCTCTCTAACTAAGAGACTTCTAACATTATTAACCTCGCTGTGCGTGGGCACATAGCGAGGGTACTGTAGTCTGTCAGTGTGTGTGTGTGTTTCTGTTACCGCAGTTGTTTTTTGAACTGCTATAACTTGGCATCTGAAGCGTTAAAAGCTACCAATGTTTAGCAACAAATAGAAAAACATGTGGACATTACAACAGTAGTATCAAGAACATCGTCAAGAAAAACTGAAGCTTAAAACTCTCAAAGAATTTTCAGGCTGCAGAGGTCAAGTGCCGTTTCTCGAAAAGTAAAAACATTAACGTAGAAATTTTTAGTATGTTGTAAACAATCTCAGAGGAATATGCATCAGCAAGACAGAAGGCCGTTGGTCTAAGCAATTGTCAGAAATGTTCTGAAATGTTTTTCAGGATTGTACACGGACTTGGAGCGAAGTATTGCATTCAGAAAATGTCTCAAAGCAATGAAAAAACTGCTACTAATAGATAATATATCGATTTATATTTGTACTATGGGATGTTTCCAAAGAACGCTTCATTTTCAGTTATAGTTAATTTTGTAGATGAAATATAGAAACATTTTAAAGCATCATGTAAAGACTCAGAGAAACATTCATCACGAATCTAGCACTTTATCTTGCTTAGCAATTCAATGATACTATTACTTACTCAGTTACAGTTCACAGACATGTCAATCAGAGTGCAAAGTACCCAGTAAACGACAAAGCTTTTTTTCCTTGATTGAAGAGAAATGCTGAGTCATCAAACAACAGTTTGTAATGTGCATCACGTGATCCATCAATAATTTGACCACACTTGTCCAATCTTAAATGTACATGTTACATGCACTCTGCTGTATAGATTTACACTGAGCACTACAGCAGGGTTAAGCACTTTAGTGCATTTTTATTTAACACAAGAGATATGTACAAAAATTTATTAAGCAATTGTCTGTGGCTGTATGGAGGATAATAGAGAACCTTTTGGATCTGGCAGTCCATCTGTAGGTTACAGATATCTCAAAATAGCCATCTCATTTATCTACACTTTCAACACTTTCAACATCATGATGTAAAATGTGTATTACATATTGTAAATACACTTACAGTAAACATTTCATTGTGAAATAATACTTTGATACAATGAAACTTTCCCAAACTACAGTAGTTAGTTTGTGAATATGTTAACTTTATATGTTTTGCTAGTGATCATAAAATATACAATATACTGGTTTAATCTCCGAATATAAAAGGTTACTCTCACTACTAAAATTACAAATTTAATCTTATTCATTGACATAATATTATTAATAAAATTATTAGTAGATTATGAAAAATGTTATCATGAAAAGTGTGAACAAACAACATGTAGCAAGTAAGTTTGGGGAGAAATCATATAAGTATCAAAATAAACTTTGGCAAAGTTAAATTTTACAAAGCTGGAGGGAAATTTTGGCAGATGAAGAACATTTTATCAAACTCACTATTTCATATATGTTACCACAATCTCTTTAATATAAGAATTATTGTGTATGCTAATTTTAGTGACTACTATAATAATATGTAAATGTTTAAAATTGCAGTATAACACATTTACTATATTGAATTATGGATGTATAAAATATGGCTGATAATATTTTTCCAGTAATAAATTTACTAAATTAGTAGATACAATTAATAATAAACTTAATTAAGGTATGAACTTAACATGATATGGAACACATATGACTTCACTTTACAGACTCTATTATTAAATATAGACCATAAAACATTTCGATACAGTATATTCACAAATATCTGAGATGTAAAATTTTCAGTTCATTTATTGAATATAATGCAATTGTTAAATTAATTCACAAAATGTTTTACACAATTTGTTATGTTAGTGACTTTGCTGACTATACTGTTTATGAGTGTATAAAATATAAAATTATAATGTTTTTTCTCAAATGAAATGCTGGAATACAAAAAACTAAGGTCACTCAATAAAAATAGACCATAGTTAGCTATGCAAACAACTTGTTGATATAATCATAATCAATGCTTCTGATTAGTATTTAACAAACTATATTTATCAGAGTTTTAACAGCATTCTGGTAGACTGTAAATATATGAGAACAGTGAGTGAATACATGTGGGCGTGGTATAAAATCTTAAAATCAATCCAGAAAATGCATTTTACAAATGCCACATTAAAAACAAATTCAAAAAAATAATGTTCTGCAAAAATTTCTGTTATATAATAGATATGAACTGGCTTTGTTAGAATTATTCAGTAACATCGTTATTAGATCAACAAATGTACACATCATGTCAGTAATATCAGGAGCGCATGAGCGTCGCAAAGAGACGTGAAGGAGCGTTAAACTGCCATTATATTTGTATTCTAACCATTGTCGAAACACGGTCAAGGTTTTATTCCATATAAGGAAAATACACTTACGTAGCAAAGTACTGCTAAGTATGTGACGGAACAATGAATATTAATACAATTATCTATGATGAGTAAAACGAAGAAACCAAAACTTAAAAAAAAGTTATGTATATCAAGAAATGTTTAAAAGAATTGGACTTGGAGGTTATGGAGGCTTTTGTTATTAAAGAGGTGGAAACAGTTGAACAACATATATCACTTTATTCAACAAGACTAGTTCTCTGGCAATACATGAAAATTAGTCTCAGGCTAAGAGAGTTGCTGAAATTCTTTTAAAGAACTTTCTGCCAGCTTTTTGCATCTATTACAAGGGTAACAAACGTTTTGGTAGTTCCTTTGCTACATGGTAGAAGGAAGTAGGCACTTTGGCCTGTGACACCTTGTCCGCACAGAACACCAGGACACTTTGGAGTTACCTTGTGTCGGAATATAATGATATATGTTGTTCAAGGTCGCTTGGCCATCTTCTTGATTTCTTGACTTCTCTTAAATTTTTCTATTTAACGCACACCTACTAAGAGGTTACAGCCCAGAAGCTATTAAAATGCAAAACACTTAGCAGTTATGTCCATATATGGACATATGTTCTAAGCCTTGATTCACCAACAGTTGGTTAAAGGAGTTTGATGCTCCTTCGTGTTGCTTCGCGACACTCATGCGCTCCTGGTAATATTAACACTTTATTATTATCAGGAGATGACATAGAAAAGGAAACAATCTCCTACACTACTAATGAATAAAATCACACAAGAATTTGTGATAGACCATCCAATACGTTATACCTCAACCAACATCATACTATAATGATGATACAGTGTGTAGTGATGTGATAATTATTGGATCTTAGACTTATTTATAAAAACACATTGTATATGAAAAATAGGCTTTACTGTTGAGATATATATTTAAATATTGAGAACTAGTAACTTACCCAGTCTGGATGATGATAGTTTACATCAGCACCTTGTTCAATAGTAGATTTGACTACTTCAATGTTTCCATGTCTAGCTGCCCAGTACAGCTGTTGATTCTATTATAAAGACAACATGTATCATGTAGTGTAGTATAGTGAGTATACAGATCAGCCCTTATAACTAAAAGACCATCTTTTAAAAAGATATTCAGTCTATATAATAACACTGATATGTGAGTTTAGTTAGCATCACAGTGATATATAGGGATACAGTAATAGAAAGATTATAGACTTACTAGACTATCCTGAGACATTTTGAAAAGTATTGGTCCTTAGCTGTCACTGTTCCTATGTCAGGTGTCTATAGATAACATAGGAAGTAGGTGACATAGATAGTAATAACTATATACTACATTGGAATGAGGAAACTCTACTAACTAAATCAACTGTAACCTAATTATAGTAAGATAGAATATACTGTCTATTATATGTAATATACTATATGTAATAGATATACACTCACACTATGTATGTACTGTACACTATATGATATGATTGGATACTAATAATATTCAACGCTTTAGTAGTAGAATACAATATAGAATGTGATCTACTAACCTGTTCTTGTCTTCAGTCTATAACTGCGTTTACTTTGAGGTTGTTCATGGCAACTTTTAACCACGCCTACTGATTAGTGTGTGGGCGACATTTGGTTTTGATGCTGGGTGGTTTTAACCATGCATCTGGAGAAGACAAATATTAATATGTTAAGGACTCATTTGACTGTATTACTAATTCAATCAGGTGAGTCTTTAGATATGTTACTGAGTCATTATATTTAAATAGTTTCATAATAGCAGTGATATGAATGACAAACTATGACTCAGTAGACAAACACGTTTGGGTCATGAGATTTTTTGTGTTATTGTATCCATGACTGTATTTTCTCTCTCTCCCTCTCTCTCTCTCTCTCTCTATCTCTCTCTCTCTCTCTCTCTCTCTCTCTCTCTCTCTCTCTCTCTCTCTCTCTCTCTCTCTCTCTCTCTCTCTCTCTCTCTCTCTCTCTCTCTCTCTCTCTCTCTCTCTCTCTCTCTCTCTCTCTCTCTCTCTCTCTCTCTCTCTCTCTCTCTCTCTCTCTCATAGTTCCTTGTCAGCCTAAACAGAGGACATTAATTACGAGCTTGACTGAGAGTGTTATAACTTGTGGGTGTGGTATACACAGACAACATTGTCTATTTTCCATATAAGGTATAAAGTCTGATCTTTGTTTTAATAGTGTAATTATTATATGTAACAGTGTCATTATTGTAAATTGTGTATTCTTCTAATTGTTTAGGTCATGAGATTCTTTTATGTTATTCTATCCATCACTCTGTACTCTCTCTTTCTTTCACTCTCTACTGCTCTCTCTTTTTTTCCATCTATACCTTCTGATCCCTCTCTCCCTCTCTCCTTCTTATTCTTCGTCTCTCTCTCTCTCTCTCTCTCTCTCTCTCTCTCTCTCTCTCTCTCTCTCTCTCTCTCTCTCTCTCTCTCTCTCTCTCTCTCTCTCTCTCTCTCTCTCTCTCTCTCTCTCTCTCTCTCTCTCTCTCTCTCTCTCTCTCTCTCTCTCTCTCTCTCTCTTCTCTCTCTCTCTCTCATTTTTAATGTCATCCTGAACAAATGACATCAATTACCACCTGGACTGACAGCATGATACATTATGGGTGTGGTTTACATAGACAACAGTGTCTTTTTCTAAATCAGGTAAAGTCTGATCGTTGTTGTAGTAGTGTTATTATTATATGTAGGTGTAATGATCTGTTCTACTTTATTCCATCTGTTTTGTCTTCTAAGATTTGTTTATAATCATTACTAGCTATTATAATATTATTGATTGACTCATAACTCTATCAAATATGGTATCAATGACAAATCATACTAAAATATATCATAGACCTCTGAATAGAAAGTGCAATATATTGTTTTATAGTTTTAGTTTTCACTTTTTACAAATATCATAATCATAATAGGTTTGATATCAAATTTTACATTGATGTACACAAAGATCATACAGCTAGTACTGACAAGGAGCTAACACTTGATTACTTAAATTTTGAGGAATTGTTAACATCATTACAATTAGCTACATTGTCAACTAATGAATGTTATTGAAATTGATTAACAAGTTAAGCTATCAAGTTTGATTACACTATCTACATATCCCTAACAATACAAAGCCTTGCATCACATCACATTGTGTATATCCATCAACTTATGAACACAGTACATGCACAACACATGAATATGATGTGTCGCAATGTAAGGATAGAATTGATTTCTATCTTGACGTTTCAAGCAGTGCATTCATGCCAATCAGATTGTAAATTAATACATATTTGCACATACCAATGTGTTTTATGGCAAACGAGAAAGTTATTGAAGCTGTTTGTTGTTTTCATTGCTTGTAACAAGTATCTAGCCAAAGCTACAAGGATACAAGACCAAGAGAAAACACATAAAAATAAGTGACTAACCAGGTAACTGAAACTGAAACTCTCCTTGTTGGAGACATTGAATAAATATAGGACACACCCACCTTGTTCTTTATTTCTATTGCCTTCTTCATTATCTGTAAAGCAAAGCAAGCAGCAATACTTCAGTCTCCATTTTGTACTAATTGACTTTATAATAACGAGGTGTGTTTTTACTTGACATGAGTCTGCTTGTTTATTTGAACAATATTGGCACTACACTATGCTACATGACACAATGCCAAGAATGCAACTTGGTACATATACAAGTGTATTTTTGTGTACCCTCCTTAACTGTTACATTATTCTCTTCATCATCAATTCATTATGAGTGTTTTATTCTACAGGAAGGTATAATGCACTAGTGATACTACTGATACTAAGAAAGTAGTAGTTCTTTTAAGATATATACAATTTATAAAGGTATTGTAATCCTTTTATCTACTTCATCTATCTATGTGTATATTAGTACTTGTTACTATATGTATATTTGTGACCATAAATACAAAAATGGTACCTAATGTGTAAACACATTTTGAACAAACACCTCTATAGAATTATTGTTTATTTTGTATATATCATTTCCAGTAAGACAATGTAATCATAAAGATCAATAATTGAGCTTGTTACCTACTGAATTTGAATAACTTCCTATTCAAGATGGCTGCATAGTAACAATTTGTATGCAAGTACTTGTTTGAAATTTGTTTGCATGTAAGATACCATTTTGATATTTGTTGCTACATTTTTATAATCAATCCATAATTGTTTTATTCGTCTTTTTGTCCATTTTTTTGTTGTTAACACTTTCATCTATCGTTTTATCTATTAGGTCCAGTACTCAAGATACAACTCACAACATAATGAAGTACTCAATGTGACATTATGTGTAATAACCTGTTCATTTTGTGATCAATACATACCTAAGTTATGATAAACTAGACTTTTTAAAATACATAAGAACCTACATGTACTTACAATACATTTATATATTTACATGTTCATGAAATGATATAGTAATAAAACAAAGTAAATGTATTATATGTACCATATATTATAATGACCAGTGTTCATAATGGAATCATAAGATTGATTGATGCCCTTGATGATTAAGAAATCATCCATAACTTCAGTCTGTGGTCTACTATGAAATAGAATCCCAGGAACCTTAGAATGTCATTTGGATAAAGGGTACTCTATCTATGCAACCTTTTTTGATCTAACTAAAGCATTTGACTCAGTTCCACACCAACTCCTTCTTGATGTACTTTTTTCACTTGACATTATTCATCACCTTATGGTTTGGCTTCAAAGCTATCTCACACTTCAATCTCAGCAGGTTGTTGTTGATGGCTTTTCCTCTTCTAAGTCTACTGTCTTATCTGGCGTTCCTCAAGGCTCGAATCTTGGACCACTTCTCTTCATTTTGTATGTGAATGACATATTCTAGTTACCTTTCTCCTCAACTTCATCCATCATCCTATATGCTGATGACATCCTTCTATCATGTCCCTTCAAATCATCCTATGAATTTTTACTTGCACAATCTAACAGTAATATCCTCTCTTCCTGGGTCAAATCTAAACACTTAACTATTATAATCACTCAAAAACAAAATACAAGTTCATTTCCAGGAAGTCTCCTACATCCTTTGCTACTCTTCCTTCTCTTCTCCTTGATGGATTACCTCTTGAATTAGTCTCTTCATTTAAGTACCCAGGTGTTACTCTAACCTCTAACCTCTCCTGGTCTACTCACATCAATGAAACCTGTTCTAAATGCTGGGCTACAAACATCGTCAATTTTACTATAATTTTTCTGTTCTTAATAAATTTTATTTGATATTAATCCTTCCCATCCTTATGTACAGCTCCTTTGTATGGATCCATATTTCATTTCTAGCATCAACAAATTGGAAAAAATTCAACATTTTGCCCTAAAACTCTGCAGTCAAAATTGGACCTCTGATTATCCTCTACTTCTAAAACTCTTCAATCTTCCTTCTCTATCCTCCTGTAGAACAACATCCAAGCTTGTCCTTTTATACAAGTTCATCTTTAGTAAGCTCTACATTCCTGCTGGCTCTTTTTCATTTCAAAACCATTCCTCTTACAATTTATGTTGTTCCCACCTTTTAAACTTGAATCTGCCCTTCTCCAGATCTTCTACTACCCTCAACTTCTTCCTTACCAGTGCTTCCTCCCTGTGGAATTCCCTTCCCTCATCATTCAAAGATCTCAACTCTGCAGTTCAAGCAAAATATTTCTTATTTACTTTAGAATTATCAGGAATATAGCATACATATTGTTCATGTTTATCATTCATTCACCTGTTAATATCATCACTTATAATAAATCCTTCACCTCCTATTTTATATTATTCTATTGTTTTTGATGCTCTTTTATTAGCTTTGCTATTGAGTGTCTTTTGTGTTTTAATTAAAAAAATAGCTTGTCCTGATAAAGAAGAGTTAGATCATCTCAAGGAGAATAATACAGTTGATGATATAACTGTGTCGTTATGTTTTGTAGCTATGACAACATGAAGGTTTTTGAGTTGGTAGTGAGATGAATTAAAGTATCTATTGTCATTATCCCAAGACTATATATCACTCGTTGTAGTTAGTTCAATGACATTATTAGTATAAGTACTAGACTAATGTAGATACATATAGAATTGTGTAATGGCATTTGTAAACAATCAGAAGCCCTGTTTACATAGTGCATATATAGTACATGAGTTTGTAAACCTAATGGTACAATTGAGTGTAAACTGTTTATCAAATTTGTTAAGTTGGCATACAGACTGTGTAAACTAGTTGAAAATAGAGTAAATTACAATCCTTATACACTAGCATTGTTAATACCACATAAACAATCCTTTCAATTGAGAGAGTACATGATTGCTTCTTTGTTTTAGACAAGCCTTTGGAACAAGTTTATGATAACCTGTAACAAAATAGTGACCTTTATAAAGTATTACAACTTTATTGAATCTACTCTGAGAATACAAGGTGACACACTCTCTGATATATGTCATTATATCTCCTCTCATTAGGTAAACTAGTTGCTGTCAACAACTTGATATGTCATGTACAAAGTCAGTATGTAAACAGTTCCTGGTCTTCTCCATTTTCTCTGGTATCCATACCTGGTTATATCATCAATATTACTTATGGAGGAGAGCTAGTTACACAGAACACTACACCTTCTACACCTTCTGCAACATGGCAGTACAGCTACTCTCCCAGTAAATTTGGTATATACACATATATAATTAGTGTAGCTGGTAATAACTTAGCTGGAGAAGGAGAGATAAGTACCACATCAGTTGAAGTACCAGAAGGTTAGTGATGTAGTTATATTCAATCTCTCTTCATTAACTATATATAGATCAAATTACTTCTTATAATGTGACTCCTAAAATGTTATCAAATGGTTCTTATTTGATCAACTGTATTGTAGAGGTATGTCATAACCTAAGTTATTTTAGATTCATTTTCTCTCTTAGACTACATATTCTATAGAGCCATCATTAATATCTCTCAAACTAACTACCAGTAATGGAACTACATTAACATATAATGGAACAGTTACTGATATTGTTGATAATAAATTTAAGGGGAATATAAATATTGGTACAAATGGTAGACAAAAGTTGACTGTGTCTTTAAGTCTAATATATGACAATAATATATAGTTATAAGTAATCATGGAAAGTGGATCAATTAGTAGAATTGTGGTGAGAAAGATACTACCAGATAGTATACTTTGAAGTTGGAATGATATTGATCAATTAGAAATTTCAAATAACTAGCAAAGTCTGGAGACATTACTCTGGATGTACAAATTCTCAAGGCTTCCAAGAGTAGTAAGAAACAGTCCCACAAGGGGTTGTCTTCTCGAACTTTGTTACCATTTTGAAAAGGGTATAAAATAGCAATGTTTCACATTTCAAATGCTAATATATATAGGCAAACAAAAGTAGACACATTAATTTAAGCCATTTAGGTCAAAATAGTGCATGTATATACGTCATTAGTGTTTCTTCAAATTGAAAAATAAATGAGTTGCAAAGTTGAATGGCAGCTCCTATAGCTGCCTTGTTGTTTTTAAAGGATACTTTTCCTATTATATGTAGATTGCTTCAAGTTTTCTAAAGTAATACCTGATATATTGACAAATCCCAAACCAGTAGTTGAAGACGAATTGCCATGTTTTAGATGTTTAATTGATGATTTTCTATCAGTGAGTCATCTTAATTTATAATTTAATATTACTGACCTTTTCAGTAAGACAAAAAAATCATATTATACAGTGCATAATTCCTCTGCGTCAAATTAAGAGCCAAGTTAAATTGTATTGATACATTACCACTACATAACCAGTACTACAGTTGATCACTTGTATTGATTGGAACAATATGTGAAGAAGTTGGTTCAGTAGTGGTAAGTGTTGAAATAACAATTACAAACAATACTGAACTACGTGATTATGTCATTTCTATAAATCTTGTATGGACTATAAAATAATATCTATTACAATCATACTTACATAAGGGATGATAGAATCACAACAAAGAAGGCACTAATCCAAGATCTACAGTCAAGTCAAAATCATCGACACAGGTTATTATGAACTAAATCAGTACGAAAATATGAAAATATTTCATCTGTTGTATCTTTTATTCATATTTAAATACATGTTATAAATCAATTGACAAATTTGTAAGCTACAATAAACAAAATATGCCACAGAATGGCATCTTGTTTGTTTATATATATATAAAACTATCGATGTCAGAACATGAACATATTATACAGGATTAATTTATAGTCCTTGTAGTATTATTCTCTACACATTCATAACATTACAATTGGTAATTGTAATTAGCTGTAATTATTACATCATTCATAAAAAATTGTAATTGCAATTGCAATTGTATACCTGTAATTGAGAAGTAGTTATATGGCTAAGTTACTATACAATAAATCCAGTCTGGTAAAGGGTCGTCTTATCACGTGATGTACACATGACCATAATTATTATGGCAAAGACAGTCATAACATGGTTTTATGAAATTATCTTGCAAATTGCCCTGTAACCTTCATGCACGATGTCATGAATGATGTAGAGCACTTGTATAGGGTACTGATAATAGCTATTGTCATTGTGTGTAATTGCTATCAACTTTTTGTTGCAATTGCTGTGTAAGATTTAATTGGTAATTGAAATTGAAATTGGGAGATCAAAAACAGAAGTAATGGTAATTGTAATCAATTACTTTTTTACGGTAATTGTCACAACACTGGAGCCCAATATGTGTACAAAAACTGTTTCACATACTTTGTACATTTTCCACAACATAATTTAATTGATGGTCTTTATAGAGATCTGTTTATTGGTTACAATATACCACAATACAAAATCATTCAATATAAAACACAAAAAAATGTTAATATACAACTATTATGTTTATATACAACCAAAAATGGCTTCAAATTATTGACAAAGGAAATGATTTGTTCTTATGCTTTGTGACGTCTTCTGAAGTCATGTCACATGTGTCAAAATTGACAAATTAGTTTTCCATTTTCAGAAAAAAATGATTGCTTTCAAATTGAAAAGAAAATTAAATACACGTATTTAAGTGCCATTAACATAATTTTTTGTGTAAACTTTATCAGCATTCACAACACAAACTTTGTGGTCAAGTACATTGTACATCACACTGATCCTTGAATTTAGTGATGTCTTTATCAATAATTAAAGCATTATAAAACAAAAGAATGATTTTGATTAACTTGCTCCAGTAAGATCATACATGTACTGGTGAGTTATACACCAGGACAGGATTTAGCATTCGAACCGCTGTTAAAGGTTTATGACATCATATGACATCACTTTAAAAATAAAGCCTACTCTGAAAAACATAATGTATGTACATGTAATAATGTATGTGTCCCTCTACAGGCTATCGTTCTACTAAAGAAGGTAGGCAACTTCCCAAACCATGAGCCACTTTTAGAAACTCATGATTGATCCCTAAATGAACAGACACATAGCAATAATGAGCATGATAAAAATCTATGGACTTATTGATTATAATAATGCACATAAAGTAGATGTATAGATTATAAAAATGGACACAGAAATTAACCTTATATACAATAAAATATTACAAATTAAAAATCGCAAAATTTACAAAATTAGTAACAAATTTTAAAATTTACAAATTTTACAATTGGTTCTTTATAAGTAGTTACAAATTTTAGTAACTACATAGAACAAATATTTTGAAGTCCTACCCCTAGAGTAAATCTCAGCTGTACTTTAAGAGGAATGTCAGCTTTCAATCTTAAACTCAATGCAGTGTCCTCTCCTGACATCACTATTTCCTTATACTAATTACATTATTAATGTGGATGTGGTCAGTTAACATCCAAATGAATAATAATTATTATTCATTTTTAGAAAACATTTTTCAAAACTTTATAATCAACATTACATTGATAAAAGAAGCACTCATGTAAAATGTTAATCTTTCAAAAAAATGTTTCAAAAATGTTTCAAAAGTTTAAAAAAAAATTACAAAACATCATGATTGTCACAAGGAAGCACGAATAAAAAACAGCATTGGCTAAAGTAAACATTATCATTATCAAACCAATGAAACAAATTATGTTAAGAAAAAATAATTTTGAAATCTTATGTCAAAACAATCATTTTAATTTTTAAGTTTCAAGAAGAATCTTGAGTTAAGAAAAGATCGTTTAATTATTTGCTGATGGAGTAAAAGAAATGTATAATGTCTTCAGCTATAGAAGGTTCAAACACTGGTGGTAATTCTACTGCAATCTTGATTGTGGCCCAGGTTACATCAGTAGTTTTTTTGTCAAACCAAATTTGAATGACATCAGAGAGTCTGTCAGTATTGCGACTCCTTTCATCATGTATATTTTCTAGATCTCCATGACTTATTCTGAGTGACTGTCCTATTTGTCTCCATTTATATCTAATTGGATGTAGCAAACGAAGGATATCCAGCTTGTTCTCTGCAATATAAACATGAATTGGAGTTGGTTATTACCAATTGACAAGTTATTCAATTATAAGCATAATAACAGTAAAATAGGATTATAGTATTTAGAACACCTACCAAGTTTGATTGGAATATGGGTCAAGTTCTCAAAGTCAATGTCTGAAAAAATGACTTGAATATCAGTAATAAGAATAATGAGTGAATAAGAAAGCATAAATTACTTGATATTGTTCTTTACATAAATAACATTTTTAAAATCAAGTGGACAATCAAGTATTACAACATGTCTGTCCATAGGCTCCATACATGCTAAATTCATAGTGACAGACTTGGAAGTCATTTTATTGTCATGATACTATGTCGAGAGACATTTCACAAAAAGTCATGATTTCCTAGTGTTTATCAGTCATGAGATTTCAGATCAATTGCTTTGTTTGTCATACTTTTAATTTATTCAATAATGATATTATTAATATATTTTAGACAAACACGGGATATGGAGCAATCTTTGATTCTCTGTTATACAGTTCTTATGCATTTACATCAACATGTTATTTATATGTACAGTATGCTATAAAACTAAACAATGGTGTTAATCAAGAGGAATTGATATTATTACTACATTGGGTTCTCTCAAGTCCATAAAAAAAGCAATATAAGGAGAAAATGACTTCATTATACCTTCAGTTTTGGAAGGTAAAGGTGGGAGTACTGATAGTAAATATTTTCTATATCTACATCAGTGCCTTGATTATCTAGAGTAAATATGAACAGTCAATTAAAGCACATGTCCTTCTTAGTTTACACTAAAAACTAATTTTTGTTAATAATAAGTGAAAATTAATTAAGCTGACTTAGGTTCTTCTTTCAAAGTAGTGGTTCTGTTGTTACCTTTGTTAATGTCTTCCTTTTCTAAATATGCACAAGAAATTAAATCACCTTGTACAGTGAATTATAATGACTCACCAAGTCCATCCATCCATGGTTGAAATGCTTTGTTTAATTCTACTGGTGGCAAGTCTTGTATAGTACAAGACAATTTAACTTCCTTTCTTTTGTTAACAGTAACAAGCGCTACATGAATAGGAGGCATATCTCGCTGAGGTTGATGTTTTAGGTTACAGAGAGCACCAGGTTTACACTTTAGAGCAGATGGGTGATAAGCTAAAGGTTCAGCACAGGAGTCAATGGCAGCAGTAACTAGAGAACGTAATGAGGAACATTCAGCTGGATCACCAGTCCAATAGATTTCCATCCATAGCATTGTATCTACTAAAAGTAATGATCCACGAGGTTCTAATGACTGCAATTTAACAGCAAATCTAAGCTGACAATAGATCTAGAAGATCTATTGTAAACAAGCCTTCTTGTTGAAGTCGACAATGAGCATTTGGTGGCAGCATTTTTCCTTCTTGTAGTAGCATTTCAGGGAAATCAACGAATGATATACGAATTATATTGGAAAGCGCATCCCAAAAATATAGTGGATTTGTAAAAACGAGGTGAGAGCGAGTGTTAAAGTGTAGAAAAACTAAGAGAGACTTGAAAAATGCAATAGCTCCTTTTATTTGAGCCTCAGTTATTCCTAGTATTATCACATTGAATCTCCTTGAAAGTATTTAATTAATACTTGATGTAATCAAAACTCCATTGATGATAGTAAATATAGTTACCTACACAGGATTCAATAGTTTTAGTTTCATAATTTGTTTTGGCTATATTGTTGCTTTGATTTTGTAGTGTCTAGGTATCCATCAGATACCACTTATTGATTTTATCTAGTAATTACTCATGTAGACTGCTTCCAGGATTTCCCAACTCCAAAAGTCTACGTCTACAACATCTTTATTGCATTTACAAAGATATTGGCAATTTTGTGAATGAAATATTGATAATGAGTGTGTGTATGTGTGAATGTGAGAGAGAGAGGGAGAGAAACATATAAAGGGAGAGAGAGAGAGAAAGAGAGAGAGAGAGAGAGAGAGAGAGAGAGAGAGAGAGAGAGAGAGAATACAAAGTCATGAATAGAATATCCATACCACTAAGAACAATCTTAGAAGAAGACAGAGATACAGAGAGAGAGTTAAGTAGAACAGAATGAAATCATTACTATTAATATTACTACTACTAAGCAAAGATCAGACTTTATCTTATGTGTAGGATAAACAGTGCTTGTAAGGCACAACCACAACTTATAATACTGTCAGTCCAGTTCCTAATTGATGTTCTTTGCTTAGAATGACTCTAATTATGAAAGAGAGAGGGAAGAGAAGGAGAGGGGGAGAGACAGAAGGACAGGTGGAGGGGGTGGGAGAAAAAGAGAGGGGAGGGGGAGAGGAAAGTGGACATAGTGGGAGGTTAAAGAAGAGGGAGGGAGAACAGAAGGGGGAGAGAGGATGGGAGGGAGAGAGAGAGAAAGAGAAGAGTGATAACAGACTTAAAGTTTGCTTTAGGATTGTGGTAGGTTTTCAGATATACGATTTTTATATGCACATGATGCAGTGACATTACAGGGAAATAGTGAGAAATTTTCCTCTATAAAAGCAATAAAACTCTTAAAAAAGCAGTGACGTACCTTTCAATACATGATGATAGTAAGTGTCAGAATGTTTTTAGGTTATAAATAATGAAGAACAAATTAGCTCTTTAAATTAAATATGTATATCATTGTCCTGGTATTTATGCTATGCTAACTGGAGTCATTAAGGACACACTATCTCAATTTATTCTACTAATATGAAAGCTAAGAGGATATTGCAAAATGATGGAACTACCAGTAAAACATAGTTTTCATGAGAATTTTTTTTGAAAATGTAGATAAGTATATATGTCATGACCTGCTTTAAAACAATTAGTCAATTCTAAAGACAGATTGTATTGTAGATTTTTTTTATCTATGGTGGCACAATATTGGAAACATCCTGTTTCATCTACTATAGATCTGTCTACTAAAACACATGCTATTCTCAATTTCTCTACGAATATTATAATTAAATAGCACATTAATTAACCACTGTGTGAATGTATACATCTTCTTAAAATAGTTACAAGTGTCTGTCATTTTCTAAAATCACAAACTTTTAAAATTTTATGAAAAAACATGCTACTTAAGGTTTTTCTAAGGACTGCATGTGACTTGATTTAATCTTAAAGATCAGGGCTTTTCTCATAATCAGAAGGGATAACTATACAGTAACAATCACAGCTTCTCCCTTTTCTGAACTTGTAATTACACTATTCCAACAACAACAATATAATAATACCAAAAAATTAGCAACAATATAGTTATATGATGAGTTACTGCCAGTAGTTGATATGTAGGGATTGTCTGACTAGAGTCAATGGTATCTTATTGTAAGACTCGACCATTTTGTAGATCTTTGATTCATGAACTGTGTTCTTTGGTTTGTCTCTCCTTTAGCTGATACAATAACACAAACTATTCAGTCATACCATAATTACAGTAGATGTTGTTGATGAATGCACTGACATTGCAATACAAGAAGGTTAGTCAATCTATTACTATTGTTGTGAAGGTTACACAGGTTACACTAGATGGGAGAGCAGTAGATACAATTGAAAAAGAGAAAATTGCTTCTGTTTTAACATTAAATGTGGGTATGATTCCTATAGTAATGGTCCTAGTATTAGTGCATTCTCTTTTCACCATTACAATTCTACTAGGAGTCAATGTCAACAACTAAATACAGAGGAGTCTCTTTTTGTGATAGAGTAGTAGCACTCACTCTCCCTCTCCAAAAGAGTGTATCATGTTCCATAACTAAACAAAGTGTAGTAATTGTACAATATGTGTCTGGTTTTACTTGTACATCATTAGGTACTGCTTCATCTATATCTGTGGGATGCTACTTAGTTTCTCTTACAAAGAGATAAGTCTTCATTAATGCATCTTCCATCTTCTATAGTCTCTTCAGGAGCCTCAACAATACCACTGCCCAGTATTGTAAATACCTCTGTGTGGTGTGGTGTTCTGAGGTGTCTACTTCACCTTGAATTATTTTGCTTGATTTTTAAATTGTCAGTAAATGAAAGTAAAATCAGAAATAGTAAGAATTTAATGAAATCCTTAGAGTAATCATAATCTTCGAAGGAGTAGTTAATGTTAAATATTTATCTATAGAAAGAATGTGGCAATGCTCATCAGAAATGCCACATTTGCTTCTTTCCAAAAATTGAATTATTAAGTATAATATACTGACACATTTATATATATACATAAAATACCAAAGAATTAAATAAATTTAACAAGCCCTATAAGATCATCTTTGATGATGGTATGCTGGATTGATGCTTTACAGCTCTTATTCTTTTCGCTGCTAGTAGGGTTTTCATATTTTTTAGCCACATGTTGGACAAACCTCATTATAACGAGAATGAAACATATAATTTCATTTTTGCTACTTTAGGATATTGTCAATATCTTTGAGACAGTTGAGCTGACAAGTCTTAAGAGCTCACTTTAAGAGAACCTGAACTGGTGTGATTGATTAAATGTTTGTCACTATAGTAACTTACACACTTACTGCTTTCTTTTTTGTGGCCATAAATTTTATAAACAGTTCCATTTCCAAAATCATGCAAAGCATTAAAGTCCATAAAACAATTAGTAACAGTTTTCTTACAATCATACTCTTATTTCATTATTAAATGTTATGTTATCTGTCCTTCACTACTGTTTGGACTGACGTGCTATATACGAAAAAAAATGTTAATGGCGTTTCTCAAAATGAATCAGCTTGCAATGAAATTAGTTTCTTAACCAAATAATCGAATATATGCTTCAAAGATGATATGTTTGATAGAAGAGTACAATCAGAATAGCATATCTTCATGTAGTAAAGTAGACATGTAAACTATTTCATCAGGCCCAAACAAGTTGCTTTATTATAAACTCTAATAAATGATGAAAGTTAAAATGTAGTATGATATGTTACTTTCAAAGATGTACAGTCAAAGCAGGAAGTCTCCTTGACTGGGTTGTCTAACAATTTATACAGTACATGTAAAATGAAGTGAATGTTTATACCATACTCTAGTTTTACTATAAGTAATTGATAATTTTTTATCTTATGATTCTGTCCACTTTTAGAATACGTTTCAAAACTCTGTCAGATAAAATAATAATTGTAAAATGCTAATATCATGGTTTCATTGAATCATTTACTAGTTTCAATTTTAAACTACTTTTTAAAGAAAGTCAATTAGCTAAATAAAAAAATAATGTGAAAATACACCAAAAACAAAGTATATAGAAAAGTTAATGTTATCACAAAAAGTTTTTAGTAAAGAATGTCTAAAAATCATTAATAATATTACTGATGCTAAGGAAAGTAGAATTATCTGTCATCTAAACGAAAGACAGAGACATGTTAAAATACAGATTATAGACAAAGTATGTGTAAATTGACTATCATCATTATTTTATATAGATTTTATATTAATGGGAATATTACTGTATATGTATAATAATAGACATTAATTTTTATAGCATGTTAGTTGAAAAGAGTAGCTATTATCTTAATCAAAATAATTTACAAAATAAATGAAATATGACGGAACCATATTCAATTTACTAGCTGAAATTTTGTACCAAAACCTAACTAATTAAAGCTGATTATGATATGACTATAAAAGTTATTTCATATTACAGTTCATGTCCATTACATACAAATACAACTTAGAGCTAATACATGTACTACTTCCAAGTTGGACTACATGGAACATTCTATTCATTGGAGAGAGAATTTTACTAGCAATTCTAAATAATGTCTTTACCTCAGGTCAGAGTTATATTTCTTTAAGATGTAGGAGGTGTAGTCCCTTCACCTGTGAAGAGAGAAACGAGATAATGACAAAATATATACAAGTTTGAACACTTCTTTATAACAATTAATTAACAACAATCATTATACTTGTGGTACAAACATAAGAAAGGATGAACATGTAACAGTGACCAATTTCATTGAATTCATGGTTTACATTAGCTACTGTCAAGTGAACTGCTTACTTATTTTAAAGTTTTTGACGAATTTCAATGGCAAGAGCTTTCTTCTGAAGAGGTCCCTCTATGATATCAAGAATATTGCCCCATGAAGCAGGAGTTGGTTCATTATCCAACCAGCTTTGTAACATGTTTGACATCTTAACTTGATTTGAAAGTGAGGAAGTGGATAAACTATCAATGGTGTCTGGATCTACTCCCAGTAAATCACCAATCTCTTGCCACTTACCATTGATTGAAAAAAGTAACCCTAGTAATATATTTTTTTCAGGTTTTGAAGCTATAAAGTAAGAAAAATAATAATAAAATGTTATTTAGTATGAAATATAGTACTATGTTAATGGTAGAAATATAATTTTTTTCCTGGAAACTAAGGAACGACAGTTTGGTTGGCTTGATTGAAGGCCTCTTAATTAAGTCAATGAATATTAATTATTATTAAATATTGCCTTTGTAAAAGTGTTTCTACTAGAATAGTTGATCTTTCAGTTCCAATGCTTATCTATCAATACATACAAGTTTGAACACTTCTTCATAACAATTAATTAACAATGATTATTATACTTGTGGTACAAACATGAGAAAGGATGAACATGTAACAGTGACCAATTTCATTAAATTCATGGTTTACATTAGCTACTGTCAACTGAACTACCTACTTATTTTAAGTTTTTGACGAATTTCAATGGCAAGAGCATTCTTCTGAAGAGGTCCCTCTATGATATCAAGAATATTGCCCCATGAAACAGGAGTTGGTTCATTATCTAACCAACTTTGTAACATTTTTGACATCTTAACTTGATTTGAAAGTGGGGAAGTGTACAAGCTGTCAATGGTGTCCACATCAACTCCAAGTAGATCACCAATCTCTTGCCATTTCCCACTGATTGGATAAAGCAATCTCAATAATACATGTTTTTCAGGTTTTACAACTGTAAAGTAAATAGAAAAGACAACAGTCATAGTATGTAAATCTAAAGATGGAACAATGTGAATATTGACTGCAATACAACTGTACTTCCTTCCTTTTTCTGACAATGCAAAAAATCAGTCTAGTCACAGTTACTGTACAATAATAATTATTTGACTTGATAAAAGCATTATATTTATAATACACACAGACACAGACACACACACACACACACTCATATGTATATAATACTTAATACAACACCATAAATGTATTAATTCAACCAAACATTTATTGAACACAAAATGCTAACCATTTTCCTTCATAACTGTAGCAGCATCTTTGTTGATCCAAGGTAGTTGTCTTGAATGATCAATACTTTTTATTGTCATGCCATCTTTACAACAAGTTAGAATCTCTTTATTATCATCTGGATGACAAAGATGGTCTGTAGGAGGTGGACATACGGAGCAAAGGAAACATTCCTGAGGTCTTGAAAGAATCTTCTTGTACTGAAATTTCTTGACTACGTCTTCGATTACTTCAAAGATGACATCTTTGATGGTGGAGCACTTTAAAGGTGGGCCAGAATAGTGGACCTCCATCGAGTAGATAGCATCAATAAGTAAAACTGCTCCTCCATATCCAGCACATGTTAAACGAATTGCATTACGATACTGCATCTCACACCCTGATGGTTGATATAGCTTAAATTTTGGTAATTCGCTTCGTTTAAGGAGACCTACAATCAAGGCAGGAAAAAGACCTTGAGGAATTGGCATTTCATCCCAAGTAAAAACAAAACAATCAATATATTTATTAAATGGAACTCTAATAATATCTAAAGAAGAAGCTGTTGGCAAAACGCTCGGTATGAAAAACTTCCCTTTGTCAGGCAATGGAGCAATAACAAATATATCTTCCATTAACCTTAAGAAGTCATCTGCAGTAAAATCAGGCGAGAAACCTTCAGGAAGACAATCTAGAAGCTTGCGTGTGAAAATGCCTTCAGCCTTGAGTTGAATATGAGCATGTGAGGGTAGAACTATATTCATTTCCTTTAAGTGGGTAACAGCATCAGCAAAAGTAATGCTGATTACTTCTGAGAGCTTATTAAAAAGGGGCTGTGGGTGCAGAAAAACCACATCAGGCAACACAGCTGGAAAATACAAGAATATGGTTAAATCATGATAGTATAGTAATGAAGCTTCGACGTCTTTTCGATCCATCTCAAGAGTCAAGCCTATTCTCAAGCATTCTCTTTTACTGACAACCATTGACTTAGTAATTTTCTGTAGATCCTCTAACTCAAGCTTAAACAAGAACCATCGTGCTGGAATGTCTGCCTCAATACAAGATTGGCTAACAATTGTACGAATTCTCTCTGCAATTTTCATTTCAGGCTCACCTCTGGCTGTTGTGTTGACAGGAAATATTATCTCCTCTTTGGCTTCACAGTAATTCACATGGACACCTCTGAATTGACTTAATGTAGACCACAAACGAGCATTCTTTTCCTCTAAAGATTCGCCCACGCATTCCGTTATTTTATCAAAAAACGTACCAAGAACTAGAAGGGAAGGCTCTGGATGTGAAAACGTAATATGAATTTTGCGCAAATCAGGCTGATCTATGGATGTTAGCGAACGAAAAGAAGACTCAAGTAGCTGTAAATTTGTAATTTGTCGCTCTACAGGGGCTCCAATCTGTCGACCCTTAAAGCTAAAAAAAAATTTTGGCTTGTCTTCAAGCTTCTCATTTAGCTTTTGTGTGAGAATATTAACAGGACTGTAGCGTAATATTGCGGGAGCAATATCCAAAAAGGCTGCTTGTCCACCTGAATCTACACAGTAAATCCAATGAGAGTTGAATAGCTCAGGAGATTCTTTTACAGTAGGCATGATCTCCGCAATCTCATTTACTGTTTTTGCGACAGGTGGAGGTGTCGACTTTGAAGGAGAAACTAAGGTGACTTGATCGAGGTCTTGTTGTGTTTCTTCTTGTGAACCATCATCATCAGATGAACTGTTGCTATCCTCATGTTGTGTAGTGGAATCAACAGGAGAAGATGGCACTCCAATTTTAATGGCTTTGGCAATCATAAGTTTTACATATGGAGTATTAATTTCTTCCCAAAATTGACTGGCAAAAGATGAATCGGTTGACTCACTTCCTACAATAAGACTTGCAGTCTCTATTCTTCTTACTTCAGGAGCAGTGGCTACAGAGGTGCTATGATGAAGGGTATGTGGTGGGAGATTTAATAAAAGCTTCATGATAGATGATTTTCCTGTCCCAGGAGCTCCAGACAGTGATAACTTTGAGTATTTGCATCGAATTCGGCCTTCTTTGAGTGCCTTGTAAAGTAAACCAGTATAATCTATAAAAAAAGAGGAAAATCTTTATATAACTATTGCTGTGATACTGTATAACACTACTATATGATAGCCTTCATATTGGTACAATAATACTGGTACACTCATGGTTAAGGATTGCATTGTCAACTGATATGAATGTATTATGTCATAACATTATACTGTATGCGTCTTCGTATTATATGATTTGATGAATGGAATGTCAATTATCTTCAAGGACATTTTATGATATTAATCTGTTTATTATAACTGATATATCTTTAACAGTCAAAACAATGATTTCTTAATAACTTTCAATAAGCTACCAAACAATATCTGTAATTAATAATTTGTTTGATCTGTTATTAATACAGTACATTTTCATATGACTACTTTCAAAATAATTTATACATACATATGTTACTAGTGAAGTCAAGACAAGTGTTTGATTATAGTACTGAGTGTTTGCTTGTAATCCTTGATTATCAGTTTGTACAGATTGTATAGTCATGTATAAAGTGACACTGTTATTACTAGCAGTATATATCATGTTACTAGGTTACATTATTATCATTGTATTGACATTTATTGTAAGTACATTCTAATATACAGAAAATAACAATGAACTACATTAGTATAGAACTATACACTGACCATGTAGTGACTTGTCAATTAGTTGTAGAATTTTCTCTTTATTGATATCATCAGGTTTTACCATGTCAGCAGGTGTTTGGCCCTCATTATTTATTATGGTGGCATCTGCACCACATAACAGTAATATTTCAACACATTCTACTTTCCCTTCACTGCAGGCATAATGTAAGGGGCTAAGTCCATCCTATGTGATAAAAGAAATTATAATAAGAGGAACATGAAAGATTTTTTATACTATAGCACTATAAGATAAACCCTAAAATGATGTAATAAAACATAATGTAGCGAATATACTAAATTGATATAATGCTAACATTTATGTTCTTCCAGTCATATTATTACATTTGTCCAACATATGATGATCTATACTATGTGTTATGATTGTAATAACCACTGTATATAAATTCAACATTGATGATATCTGTTATATTTGTTATTAAAATTATCTATAATAAACATATCTTATGATAGAGATTGAATAGTGGGAAGGGGATTCAAAAACATCTTTAAAATTGTAATGCATACAGTTTTCACACAAATACTGTAAAATACTAGAATTCAAGGAAGTGCATGATTTATTGTAGTTAAAACATTCAATGTAAACTATTTACAGGAATGTATAAAAGTATAATACTACAAAGGAGTGTATCATAAAATAAATGAAATTAGCACACTAAATATCTGGTAGTGACAATACTGAGTGAACTACTTTGTAAGTGATGTCTACTGTTGATTATGCTGACCACTGGCAGGACAAATCAATTATCATCACAACAAATATGCCAGTATAGTTATACAAAATGTTAGGATTAATACAAGCAGTAGTTTGTAAAGATTCACTCATATATCATGTTGTAAGAAGTCACTAACAAACTGAAGAATCTATTATACAAGTCTAATTATTCACTCAATGTAAATATCTGAGCATATTTCTAGAAGTAATAAACAGTATCCTTGTACATTCTCTATGCTATCACTTAGAATGTCAAACCATTTAATTTATATCATGGAATAAACATAGTGATGACACTGACTCTAATTACAGTTAGTGCTAGGGTTGTATAGGCATGTTGTTTATATTGTGACATATGTTAGGTAATGTCATTTTAGCTTATATATGGTATTACTAGCATCTCATATGTTGTAATAATAGGTAATAGTTGAATGTACATAAACAAATAGACAGACCTCAAGTGGTATGCTGTCATTGTTTTATCTTTTTACTTAGTTTTGCATATCTGCTTCTCAATGAAGGCTTTTGCACTTTTAGAACCCAAAGCTACTTACTGTCTCTGTAATTATCAGGAAGTTGAATTCAGTAACTACAAATTTAGTAATACCAGCAGACAACCAATGTTTAAGTTCATAGCATTGTTAAAGCATGCTATAATACAATAATGATAACATAGTCTACTATATCACTGATTGTTAGAGACATAAAAAGCACTAAAGGTATCTCAACATAACTCTTTATGATTGTTTGATTTTACCAAGAGCTATATAACTAGAGTAAAGAGCCTTCTGCTAAACAAATAACTGATGTAATAATGATTATATTATAAGCGCAGTTAATAATCAGAGATGATAAAGTATTTCTTATTTTTAGTTTGTTAATATTGCTTATATGATAAAATAATCAATGTTAGATGATAAAACAACAAGTAGATACACAATTATAAACACATTAGTACTATACTACACATTGAAGCAATGATTTCCTTATAATATCTGACACTAGCAAACATATTTCAATTATATCCCTTAGTTGGCAGATGTGACGAATACATAATAACAATAATCATTAGGAATATCCTGATGTTAAAAATCTGTGACATAGTCTATACTGTAATTTTGTCAACTGTAACTATTAAAGCTTGCTTGAATTAACCTTCAAATGTTTATAATAAATTAAGGTACTACTTGTATATCTATTACAACCAAACTCAATTTGATCTATTGATAGAAAATCTGTGAAAGTTCTCCCAATATTCAGCTGACTTGCTAGTAAAGTATTAAAGTAGGCATCACCTTCTAAGAGAATAAATTGGCACTTGTAGGCATTATGTCATCTTGTGTTAATATTAGCTACTACAATTAATCACTTTCATCTGTGTAGTTATTTTAGGAGTGTTCATATAACAACTTATAGGAGATGATTAAACCACAAATATCTACATAATTACATGTATTAATAACAAACATTACATACAAAATACAGTGATGAATAATAATAACAATATATTTAAATAATAGAAATACTTACTTTGTCAATAGGATCCAGTGATGCACCAGCTTTAATAAGTATATGAGCTATTTCAGACTTGCCCTTGCAAGCAGCACAGTGAAGAGGAGTTATCTTGTGCTACATAAAAGATATGTCAATATTTATGATCAATTAACTTTATAATATACAACTACATCTAATGATACATTACAAAGGATAGGTGAAATAACTCAATATCATTTCACTAATGTATATAGAGAGGTTAATATTCTATATGTTGTCAACAGTTGTATTCATGATAATATTTTTTTCTATTATGCCCATTAAATTTTGTTGTTAATTGTTTATTTGTATAACAGACTAGTGTAAACAATCAACTGTGACGTTGTTTGTTTCTGTATGTACTACTTCATCATATGATATACTTGTCTTAATATAAATACAAACCTGACAATTAATGTTAAAGTATACTCAAGTATGCAATATCATACTTGTCTGCACAAGCTAAGGCACTTCAAATAGACTACGAGGCTATAGGACAAGTGATCTACATGACTTGTATAACATATATTATAAAAATTATAAAAAGTTGTAGATTGCTCAATTTTGTTTGTTATTTGATTTATTCTTGTTGATAATAATAGTAATAAATTTATTAAAACAATGTTATGTTAGTGGAAGCTTGGTTTATAGAAAATGTCCACAATGTGTACAAGAAATAATTTTTTACAACACATGCTTGCTTGTACTTGTTGATAGATCATATTGTGGATAAATTAATATTTTCATGTTTTTGTATTAGAACAGTAGATAAGTGAAAATTTCACAACTTTTATAGCTTTAATTCTTATTACTCAAAAGGATGTACTCTTCAAATCATAACCGTATTCTTGAGGTAATCAAGAAGTAAGCTGGGACTAATGTGGTAAGACGTTTTGTGTAGAAACATGAACAAATAATATATATACTCTCATGATAGCAATATAAAGTACATATCTTATTATCAGAGATCACATTCTATATAATGCCCTATTTTCATGGCTGGTTGTTATTGGCAACATTTAATTTCTCAGTCAGTTTTAAGTAGGTTTATTTATTATTCACAGTATGTATTGCTGATATATAGTATCAATAATTATTAAGGAAATTATATCATATAAAGACTTTATTGATTAGGGAAGTAAGAAGACTCTATTAACAACATGTACCAGCCATCAAACAATAACATTGGCTAGACTTATGACCTATTGACTCTCATAGTTAGCTTTCATTATCTGATGACAACAATGAAGATAGTACAGCATACATTACAAACCACTGGTACATCGTATTTATAAAAAACACTACCAACTATTGGAATCTATAACTTAGCATATAGAAACTTCGTTATATTATTTCTTTGTCAACACAGACTCTGTATAGGTTGGTTGAGTTACTAGAGTAACAGTTACATAACATTTTAACATTGTACAACAGGACTTGTTGACTCCACCCACACAGAAATATACAGTACTTGGAATACCATATTTGTCACATAACTCATCAACACAGACTCTTTATATATAATTTAAGTGTACACTGTGCTTATTTATGTGAAAATTCATGTATTCTATTCCTTATAATTTATGTTAATTACTTCATATTACTTACAGTTTAAACTTATATTAGAATGTAATCTCCACCATAACTTTATAATCATGAATGTTTTAAGAAGTTCTGTTTATATAGTGTTAAAATGATGACAACAACTTGTTGAATGTATTTATTTATAATATAATATCAATACATAATTATAAAGATCAATTAGACCATATGTTTGTGATTTCACTAATCTATTATTAAACACATGAAATCAATATATTCATCAGTGGACATTAATTATTACATTACAATGTAAAAGAGAGTAGTCTATTGTACAATGTACATTACACAATCGTTGTTGTCTTCATGTAGATACTGTAGTTCCCTGAGTAAGCACCAATGTGTGCTTACAGTTCATTTGGAATTTGAAAGGAGTGAGTGCTTAACATGATTTTAAAAAAAGTACAAACTTATAAATAATTAATTAACATCAATATTCCATATGCATGGTTAGAAGTGGAAGCTATCAAGGCTCTGAGAACTCACCCGGAGTGCAATGTATCTGCTATAGCAAAGAAGTATGATGTAGACAGAAAGCATATTAGAGAATGGGATAAGCAGTTTGACAAGCTTCTTGACTCACAATAACATAAAGGTGGACGCTTGCCTGGGGAACTACGGTATTATGTAACAGACAAACACAAACATTGAAGTATGAAAACTTGACAATATCAACCACTAAACATATTATAAACTAAAACAAGTAACTTGTTTTATAAGATCATCATAACTTAACTTTGTACTAAATTTTGATCATAATATGAGGTACTAATAAATTTAAATTACAATATTAAACACTAACCTTATTTAGTGCATGTATATTGGACTTATTTTTAATTAGTATTTCTGCTATTTCAGCATTAGATGCACCGTGTAATGCTGTTGTCCCAATCTGAAAAAGAAGAAATATAAAGTTAATACTAGATAACTAACAGTATACTATACATTGTATATAAACAAGTACTATCATAACATGTGGTCAATATCAGTGGAGGTTCATGTTGTTTATTCTCTCTCTTATGACTATTATTAGTAGCTCATATCATGGCATGTCAATGTAGTACATTCAACAAACACTATATTATGAACAACAAAACTAACATGTTTAGGAAGAACTACTAATACATGTGAAAATATATGGTAAAAGCAAGTCTGAATTAATGATGATAAAACCTCATACAATAATAAAAGGTTGTTATTAACTATATATGAGTTACAAATGTCATAATATAACATATTACTACAAGTATACTATGTACAAGTATGTCATGTGTTCTTTTCTAAAACAATCTCTTTATGAAAGTACTGAAAGAAGATAATATTTCAAAAGTTATTGGAAAGTTAAATCAAGTCGTCATGTGAACATCTAGCCACTTGAGTAGGCATCTATTACAATCAGAAACATTCTTCACAATAAAAGGACCTGCATAATCAATATGGATACAGGACCAGGGATGTTAAGGCTTCTCCAAAATGTTTAGAGGTACAATGGGAGGATAGACTATCCTACAATTGTACCTCTCGTATGAACTATCCTGGCTAGTTCATATGAAACTGACAAACTTGACAATGCTTAACCTTTACTCACAATCTGAGTCCATACCTAGCAACAAAATATATTTGCAAGCTTAATTTTGGACATATCAAGTAGTGTATGTTCTAACTCATTAAAGAGGGAATTATAAATATATGTAACTCATTCAAAAGGAAATCATGAGTTTTAGGAGAGACAATCATATGAAACATACAAGTTTAACTTTGGACATAACAGGGTATGTATAATGTAACTCATTAATTAGGGAATTTTGAAAATGATTATTCAAGAAATTATGAGCATTAGGAGAGACAATTATTTGAAATGTCAGAGAAAATAGCCATTTTTAAGAATATATAGTGGTACTAGGTCTTTGTGTATAGCTGATAGAGGCAAACTACAAGAAACAGAATAGGTTATGGTTTAATATGACCAGGGGTGACAGGAAAGGTTTCAAATTGATTGAATAATAATATTGTGCACATGGTAAAGTTACAGTGGACAGACAACTTAATGCATCAACAATACATCATTGAAGACATACAGAGGTCATATTGGGAACTGCTTTTGTTTCATTTAACAGAAGAATGAGGTTTTTTTTTGATCAGTCAACAATGTGAATGGTCGGTCATAGAGATATTGATGAAATCATTTAGCTCCAAAGACAATCCATGTTCTTTGTCTAACCGAGAATATTTTTTTCAGTTGGAGCTAGGGTGTAAGATGTGAAACCAATCACCTGTTCTGAACCATCATCAGAGATGTGACAGAGAATTGCCCCCAGACCATGGGAAGGAGCATCATATGAGAGAACAATTCTTCTTTGGATCAATGTCAACTATAGAAGCGGTGAGTAATTCTTTAGCTTAATGAAATGATTAACCTACTGTTTTTGATGACGTTTCTGTAACAGAAGACAAAGGATTCAGTTTGGACGATAAACTTGGAAGAAACTTGTGTAAAAATAGAGGAGTCTTATAAGGATTTCGGTTCCTTGGGGTGGGACCCTCCATAATGGCTCACACTTTCTCTGGGGTAAGGTGGAGCCCTTTGTTATAAATCATTATATTAAAAGTTTCTACTTGAGAAGATATTTAAATGCAAAATTTACTTTAAGCTCTTCTTCTTGTAATTTGTAAAATCGAAATATCCGTTAAATTAGAATAACGGTATAAATAGGCTAACGTGGAATATTGTATTAAAATTCCAGTAGGTGGACCAGATTGTGCGTCTTAACTACGAAAACTTGTGTAATCCGTATTAAGAACGAGTAACAGCTATCACATTGGTAACAAGGATGTCTACAAAGCCAATATTTAGTCATCTTGACGGCTTTATTACAAGGGAAGAGTAACTCTCTAGCTGTAAGGAGAAAGGGGCACTGTTTTTTCAAGCTAATGATGTAGCGGAGTACAGGAAATTCCCTGTATTTATAAGCATAGTTAGTTCATAGAGTTTCCCCTTTTTTGAAATGTGTTGGTGCTTACTAAATTTAATGACTGGTTTAAAGTTGGCAGTGCCTATAGGTCTGGTAATCGGATCAATTATTTTACAGCTATTGGTCTGGGAAACGAAACCACGCCTCAAAAATGCAAAACCACACCCACTTCAGTCATGGTCACTTGTGAAGGAATGTCATTTGTTGGTGGTGAAACGTTTGCATCTTATACCGAGCTAGAAAAGAAAATAAAGACGTACGAAGTGAACAACTTTGTTCAGCTAGTACACAGAGATTCAAGAACTCTTGATACTGCAATAAAAAGATTGCCAAAAAGAGTAGAAGGGGCAAACGAGACCTATGTGCTATCATAGCATCAATCTCTCGTGTTCATTTGGTGGTAAAGACTGCAAAACAAAGGGAATGGTTTGAGATCTAACAAAACATGAGTGTAGGACAAGTTCAAGACATTGAGTAAGTCTTGTCATCTTCCTCTATTTAGTATCATAAAGCAGCAATGTGCAGCTGCAATTAAGTTTTCTTAACTGATGATAAACAGTTTTTCGGTGACCTCTGTAAATGAAGATCATAACAATTTTGTAACCAAAGCAATTCTATTTATCATCAGATGTTATACATGATTAATGTATCATTTTGAATAGATTATTTATGACCATTTACTATGGCAAAGGAGATTGAATGAAGATGAAAGAGGAGAAACCAGTAAACTCTTAAAAATGAAAGTCAATAAAATCTGCTTGAGTAACATATATCTGATATGACTGGAAAAGTGGTGACTTTGAAGGCCATCACTAATGTCCATACCAAAGTGGACCAATTCTCTGACAGAAACAATTTAGAAGCATCAGTACAATGTTTGTGACATATAGATGGTATACATTTTAATGATTAAAGATGTTAAAGTGAATCCATGACTATTTTTACTAGGATCTACTGTTGAAGTGTACACAAATGATGAGAAAGAATTCACTGGGCTATTTTTTCAGTACAACATTATGAAGGTCATATCTGCTGCATGTCCTGAGCTCATAATGGTTGATGCTACATATAAGTTGAATGAACTTCCAATACCAGTTTATTTGATTCTTATTGTGGATGGTAATGGCCAAAGTGAGATGGTAGGACATTATCTTACATCACTGGAAACAAGAGAAGCTATTTCTGAGATGGTAAGATGGTTCAAAATCCACAATTCTCCTTGGAAAAGTACAAGAGTATTCTTGACTGACAAAGATTTTGTTGTAAGAGCAGAACTACTACGTTTTTTTTCACACGTTACAAAGCTTCAGACAAGAAATCACCTTTGAAAAGATGGGTTTATGTCCTTGTAAGCGTAGCCATGTTCTTGAATTATGTCAAAAGCTAGCTTATTCAAAGTCAGAGGCAGATTACAATTAAAACTACCAAGGATTGTTACAGTGTGTACACAAGTCTGTTGTTACTTATTGTAATGCAAGCTGGCATCCAATTCAACAACAATGGTGCAGAGCTTCTAGGGAGCAAATTTCACATTAGGTGAGAGAATTATAAATAGACAGGAATGTATTAACTCTAAAGTTAAGTGTATTTGTTCATGCTAAGCTGATGTGTCAATGTTCTTTGATCAATTTTTTCTTGTTTGTCTTGTCTGCACAACAAAACATATCCTGTTCCACTGATGGCCTTTGTAAAGAAGCGTACAAGGTCTTTACTTATCAAGTCATCTGAAGAACAGTATGCACAGTAGGTAACACCATACACTCTATCCTTTATTAAGAATCAATTGTTTCTTCATACAAAGGTGGAACGTCTTGATGATTTACATGGAGACACTGTCTTATCATCAGAAGGTAGTCTCTCTGTATCTGCTGTGCAATGTCAATGTATGTTCTGGAAAAGTATGAGGTTTCCATGTCAACATATTTTGAAATTTTGGGAATAAAGAGATTTTCCTTTAATCTGTCAGAATAGTATAGATGAGCATTGGAAGATATCTTACTTAAGAAACACGTTTGAATAGAAAGGAGAACTTGACACATCTTTCCAGGTACATAATAAAAATAAATCATGTCATATTTTAATTGTTGTGTAGATCACCAGTGTTTTTTCAAAACCAGTTAAATTTGTCTTGTCTCAGCATCAGAAATTCCGCAAAATGATTTCCTTGTGTCAGGAAATTTGTTCACTGGGTTCTCAAGTTGGTATGAGTCAGTATGAAGAGCGTTACTCTGTTTTTGTGTGTATTTGTCACAATTGGAAAGCAGGGAAATGTGTTGAGCACACATAAGGTACTATGTGTAGCCATGGTATTATGTGTTTACTGTAAAGTCATATACATGTATGTAGATGATAGTGAATGTGATAATGATTGCAAAGATGACTAAGTAATTTCTGGAGATGGATCTGAAGACAAACAGGAAGTAGTTATGGGTAAGGACAGTTTTGAATTTTATCTGTACTAACAAATGTGTGTAGGAGAAAGGGACAATTGGAGAGATACATGTACAAGATGGATCAGACAGCTTTGATGCTAATGAATGCTTAAATAGTAAGAGGTGCTTTTACTTGAACAAGACAATGGTAATACATACAGGTTTGGCTACAATCATGATTCCACCAAGACTGTAGAAGCATGGAAGGCCAAAGGTTAACTGTCGTAGGTCTACCAAGGAAATGTCAGAATCATGGCAAGCCTACACCTTTTATGAACAAAATGCCAACTGAAAAAGAAACAGTAAGTACTTCATTACACAGCATACTTATCATTAAACTTCTTAGTTATTTTGAAGTGGTTTGTTGATACAATGTTGTTGATTCTGCAATTAAAGGTTCACTTATTAATGAAGACAATGTTGAAGTCCGTCCAGAGACAATTTCCTGCTCCTGTTTAGATGAAAATGTATGTATTGAAAGCTGTAGGAAATATTTTTCTCTTGATAGGCAAGAGTCATCCTATTTGGTACTGTGGTCAGTGCAGGAATCTAATAGATGATGATATGGAAGATTCCATTGTTTGTGACTCATGCTTGACATGTTTTCATTTCCATTGAATTAGTTGAAAAGTCATCAAAGCTATGCTACTGTTGAACTTGCTATATCATTACTAATAAGCTGTGAAACTTTATTGTATTATCTATGATTACAGTTCATTATTATTAGGAATGTTTATTGAGTGGGTGTGGTTATACTTTTTGAGGCGTGGTTTCGATTGCCAGACCAATTGTTGGAAAACATCAAGTCTGATTATTGGACCTATAGGCTTTGCCTTTAAAGTTTGGTGTACTTCATGCAAAGATAAAGTTAAGTTGTTACTAGAGAAATAAAAAGAAGTTGACAATACTGTTTCTCGTGGATTCAGTTGATACTGTACAGAATTCCAGCGACCGTTGTTATCCTGAACAGGTTCATAATCATCATGAATACTGTTTTCTCATAGAATCAATTGATGCCTATGATACCGTAGAGAACTCCATGCTCAAACGCTTATAATCATCCACAACGATTCTTATTAATGTTGCAATGTATTCTAGTTATGTATTCATTAATTAAAGTGGAAGGTATGTCACATATATGTTGTGTGTGGTTTTGTTTTCCACATGCTCAATAATTTAGAATGATTTTGATTTTATGTCTTGTGTAATCCATATATAAAGTTATATGAGGTGACAAAACCACAAATAACTACATAATTACATGAATTAATAACAACATTACATACAAAATACAGTCATGTATAATAATGACAACATGTTTAATAATGAAGACACTTACTTTGTTAATGGCATCCAGTGATGCACCAGACTTTATTAGCACATCAGCTACATCACTGCGGCCCATGGCAGCAGCCCAATGAAGGGGAGTATTATTGTTCTACATAAAGTAGATATCAGTATTTATGATCAATTCACTTTATAATATATAGCTACAACTAATGGTACATTATAAGTGTACGTAAAATAATTCAATATTTTAAACTAATGTGTATAGAGAGGTTGATAATTTATGTGATGTCAGCAGTAGTATTCATGATAACTAGCTATGATATATTTGGAAATTAAAATGTTTGTCATAATATGTGTCATATATTTTACTTATAGATTTACAATACATTCTCATAATACAATATATGACAGTAAGTGATTTGCTAAGTACATGCTCCATAAAATTTAGATTATTAACAAGTTATAACTAGTATAATACAATAGCTGTATAATAGCTAAATATATTAGGAATTAAGTATATACAATCAGGTGTTAAATGAAAAGGAAGACTAATTATTATCAATATATATCAGGTAACCTACACTATCTAATAATATGAGTATTGACATCATTTTGTTACATTCATTCTATTGTTAGTTCACTTTTATTCCACATAACACTATGTAAGCAAAAATGCATGTTTAAATTTTATGCAACAAACCTGACAATTAAATGTTAAAGTATACTCAAGTATGTAATATCATACTTGTCTGCACAAGCTAAGGCACTTCAAATAGACTATGAGGCTATAGGACAAGTGATCTACATGACTTGTATAACATATATTATAAAAATTATGAAAAGTTGTAGATTGTTGAATTTTGTTTGTTATTTGATTTATTCTTGTTGATAATAATAATAATAAAATTTATTAAATCAATGTTATATTAGTGGAAGCTTGATTTATAGAAAAATGTCCACAATGTGTACAAGAAATAATTTTTTACAACACATGCTTGCTTGTACTTGATGATAGATCATATTGTGGATAAATTAATATTTTCATGTTTTGTGATTAGAACAGTAGATAAATGAAAATGTCACAACTTTTATAGCTTTAATACTTATTAATCAAAAGGATGTACTCTACAAACCATAATTGTATTCTTGAGGTAATCAAGGAGTAAGCTGGGACTAATGTGGTAAGACTTTTTGTGTAGAAAACGTAAACAAATAATATATACTCTCATGATAGCAATGTAAAGTACATATCTTATCATCAGAGATCACATTCTATATAATGCCCTATTTTGATGGCTGGTTGTTGTTGTCAACATTTCATTTCTCAGTCAGTTTTAAGTAAGTTTATTTATTATTCACAGTATATACGTGTTCATATATAGTATCAATAATTATTAAAGAAATTATATCATATAAAGACTTTATTGATTAGGGAAGTAAGAAGACTGACTCTATTAACAACATGTACCAGCCATCAAACAATGACATTGATTAGACTTATGACTTAGTGACTCTCATAGTTAGCTTTTATTATCTGATGACAACAATGAAGATAGTACAGCATACATTACAAACCACTGGTACATCGTACTTATAGACTGAGTGTAAAAACATTACCATGTATTGGAATCTATATAACTTAGCATATAGACGTTCTGTTCTATTATTTCTTTGTCAAAATGGACTCTGTACAGGTTGGTTGAGTTACTAGAGTAACTATTACATAACAATCTAACATTGTACAACAGGACTTGTTGACTCCACCCACACAGAAATATACAGTACTTGGAATACCATATTTGTCACATAACTCATCAACACAGACTCTTTATATATAATTTAAGTGTACACTGTGCTTGCTTCTGTGAAAATTCATGTATTCGATTCCTTAAAATTTATGTTAATTACTTCATATTACTTACAGTTTAAACATATATTGGAATGTAATCTCCACCATAACTTTAAAATCACGAATGTTTTAAGGAGTTCTGTTTATATAGTGTTAGAATGAGGACAAGAAGTTTTTGAATGTATTTATTTATAATATAATATCAATACATATAAAGATCTATTAGACTATAAGTTTGTGATTTACGTAATCTATTATTTAACACATGAAATCAATATATTCATCAGTGGACATTAAAAGCGATGATTCTTTGTTACTATCACTCATAAAAAGCATTTGTTATATATAATACAAAATGTTTCCATATTTCCTGAGTCAAGCATTAATGTGTAATAAATGGGAATGTATTCAAGACCACTTTGTTTATATTTATTAAGGTTTCCATTATTCATAAGTCCAATGTTCCACTGTACTGATACTGATAGACTTACATGTACTTAATATGACATTTGTCATGTTATTTGGCAAAACTACACATGTTGTGCTAAAAATTTTGAATAAACTCTTGTGTATATGTGGTTGCTATGTGGCCATTTTGTACATGATTTTTAACAATTTTGGTTACTAAGTACTTTTATGATTGGTCTTCCTGGATACCAAGTATGGTGTACATCTAGTACAATATGTATGTATGAAACAATTCGTTTTGAAACTATTTAGAGGAACATGTGTGATTTTCTCAAATTAGGTCACATTTATTATATTCTCCAAATTCTTATGATTGATTTATAATTATAAGGTTTGCTAGAATTAATTAGTACTATTTTACTTAATTATACATTACAATGTAAAAGAGAGTAGTCTATTGTACAATCTACATTACACAAGAGTTGTTGTGTTCATGTAGATACCATAGTTGCCTGGGTGCTTACAGTTCATTTGGAATTTGAAAGGAGTGAGCGCTTACATGTGATTTTTCAAAAAAAAAGGTTCATACTAAGCACCAACTTATGAATAATTAACATGAATATTCCATATACATGGTGTAGAAGTGGAAGCTGTCAAGGCTCTGAGAACTCACCCGGAGTGCAATGTATCTGCTATAGCAAAGAAGTATGATGTAGACAAAAAGCATATGAGAGAATGGGATAAGCAGTTTGACAAGCTTCTTGACTCACAATAACGATACACTGGACAGTCAAGGACAAAAGAAGATCCTCCATTGAGCAAGGTGGTTTAGAAATGCCTTGTGAGCTGACTTTTTCAATTCCAAACGGAACAAAAGACAACAAAACTGAAATATCTAAACTTAGAAAATTGCTAGCCTAACATTTGTCTTTGCTCAACATGTGATAATAACCACAATAACCACAAATCTAAGAGGGTGGGATGGGGGTGGGTGCTTGCATGGGGAATTGACATTTTCATTTAAGGACATAAATAGGGGGGTGGGTGCTTGCATAGAGATGGGCGCTTGATCGGGGAACTACGGTATTATGTAAGAGACAAACACAAACATTGAAGTATGAAGACTTGACAATATCAACCACTAAACATATTATAAACTAAAACAAGTAACTTGTTTTATAAGATCCTCATAAGTTAACTTTGTACTAAATTATAATCATAATATGAGGTGCTAATAAGTTTAAATTACAATATTAAACACTAACCTCATCTAGTGCATGTATATTGGACTTATTTTTAATTAGTATTTCTGCTATTTCAGCATTAGATGCCCTGTGTAATGCTGTTGCCCCATACTGAAAAGGAAGAAATATAAAGTTAATACTAGATAACTAACAGTATACTATACATTGTACATAAACAAGTACTATCATAACATGTGGTCAATATCAGTGGAGGTTCATGTTGTTTATTCTCTCTCTTATGACTATTATTAGTAGCTCATATCATGTCATGTCAATGTAGTACATTCAACAAACACTATATTATGAGCAACAAAACTAACATGTTTAGGTAAGATTACTGATACATGTGTAAATATATGGTGAAAGCAAGTCTGAATTAATGATGATGAAACCTCATACAATAATAAAAGGTTGTTATTAACTATATATGAGTTACAAATGTCATAATATAACATATTACTACAAGTATACTGTGTACAAGTATGTCATGTGTTCTTTTCTAAAACAATCTCTTTATGAAAGTACTGAAAGAAGATATTATTTCAAAAGTTATTGGAAAAGTAAATCAACTCGTCATGTGAACATCTAGCCACTCGAGTAGGCATCTATTACAATAAGAAACATTCTTCACAATAAAAGGACCTGCATAATCAATATGGATGCAGGAAAATGGCTGTTTATGCTTCTTTTTGATCAGTCAACAATATGAATGGTCGATCATAGAGATATTGATGAAATCATTTAGCTCCAAAGACAATCCATGTTCTTTGTCTAACCAAGAATATTTTTTTCAGTTGGAGCTAGGGTGTAAGATGTGAAACCAATCGGCTGTTCTGAACCATCATCAGAAATGTGACAGTGAATTGCCCCCAGACCATGGGAACTAACATCATTTGAGAGAACAATTCTTCTTTGGATCAATATCAACTATAAAGGCGTTGAGTAATTCTTTAGCTTAATAAAAAGATTAACCTCCTGAGATGCCTACTGTTTTGGATGACTTTTCTGTAACAGAAGACAAAGGATTGAATTTGGACGATAAACTTACAAGAAACTTGTGTAAAAATAGAGGAGTCTTATAAGGATTTCGGTTCCTTGGGGTGGGACCCTCCATAATGGCTCACCCTTTCTCTGGGGTAAGGTGGAGCCCTTTGTTATAAATCATTATATTATAATTTAAAAGTTTCTACTTGAAAAGATATTTAAATGCAAAATTTACTTTAAGCTCTTCTTCTTGTAATTTGTAAATTCCAAATATTCGTTAAACTAGAATAACGGTATAAATAGGCTAACCTGCAATATAGTATTAAAATTCCAGTAGGTGGACCAGATTGTGCGTCTTAACTACGAAAACTTGTGTAATTCGTATTAAGAACGAGTAACAGCTATCACATTGGTAACAAGGATGTCTGCAAAGCCAATATTTTGTCATCTTGACGACTTTAATACAAGGGAAGAGTAACTCTCTAGCTGTAAGGAGAAAGGGGCACTGTTTTTTCAAGCTAACAATGTAGCGGAGTACAAGAAACTCCCTGTATTTATAAGCATAGTTAGTTCATAGAGTTTGCTCTTTTTTGAAACGAGTTGGTGCTTGCTAAATTTAATGACTGGTTTAAAGTTAGCAGTGCTATAGGTCTGGTAACTGGACCAATTTTGCAGCTATTTGTCCGGCAAACCAATCACGCCTTAAAAATGCAAAACCACGCCCACTTCAGTCATGGTCACTTGTGAAGGAATGTCATTTGTTGGTGGTGAAACGTTTGCATCTTATACCGAGCTAGAAAAGAAAATAAAGACGTACGAAGTGAACAAATTTGTTCAGCTAGTACACAGAGATTCAAGAACTCTTGAAGCTGCAATAAAAAGAGTGCCAAAAAGAGTAGAAGGGGCAAACGAGGACATATGTGCTATCATAGCATCTATCTCTTGTGTTCATTTGGTGGTAAAGACTGCAAAACAAAGGGAATGGTTTGAGATCTAACAAAACATGTACAAATATGAATAAATATATTATCTATTAGTAGCAGGTTTTTCAATGCTTTGAGACGTTTCCTGAATGAGTTACTTCGCTCCAAGTCCATGTACAATCTTAAAAACACTTTTCAGAACTTTTCTAACGATTGCTTCGACCAATGGCCTTCTGTCTTGCTGATCCGTATTCCTCTAAGATTTTCTACAGCATACTAAAAAATCTCCACATTAAGTTTTTTACTTTTTGAGAAACGGCACCTTGACTATGCACCCTGAAAATTCTTTTGCGAGTTTTAAGCTTTCGTTTTCTTTGATGATGTTCTTGATACTACTGTTGTAAAGTCCACACGTTTTCTATTCGTTACTAAACGTTGGTAGCTGCTAATGCTTCGCTTGCCAAGTTATAGCAGTTCAAAAAACAGGCAGTGCAGACACACACACACACACACACTGACAGACTACAGTAACCTCGCTTCACGCCCATGCACAGCGAGGTTAATAATATAGTATGCACAAAGACATACATGTACACAGCAAAAGCTTGTGACTTTCATTTTGCAGGCATGTTGTAATAAATAATATTCACGATCATTGCAGTTGATGAATATAGTTGAAGAATATGACTTCATTAAATCTTGAAATAACAAAATTAAACACATGTTAACTTGTAATACTTGTTGGAATACTTTAAAATTTATGTTTTTAACTCAATAATAAGTAAAACGTTTTTGATATTGAATAAGGAGATTTGAAGTTAATAAACTTCAGTATACTGCCATATACAGACAACATTTCAAGGTTTTACAGTGTGTGTGAATGATTTGGACAAAGCTAAAGTAGGAATATTTCCTTGTTGGGTGTTAAGGCAGTGTTGGTATATAAACAGGAAATCTTTTGAGAAGGAATAATTTTGTAAATTTTACAAATCTGAAGTGATTTTTGTCAATTCCCAGTTATCATATAAGTGTCGCATTTGTATAGCAATTCATTCTGATGGCCGAAATAACCAATGAAATTGTGCCAGATCCTATCACAAAATTTGAAAGTAAACAAAACTATCTTTCATATCATATCAAGGACTCTGAGCTGAGTGTACTGATAAGATATCTTATTAGAAAACGAAAATATCCATGGTCAATCAGCTATCTATTAATAGTCTGTCCTTTTATTAATAGAGGAAGGATCAGGGGATTAGCACATTGGTACAACACATAAAAATGTAGCAGACTACAGAAATGTCATCTGTACTTCAATTTTAAAGGTCATTACCACAATCAGCACATATCATAACACCCTTTTGTGTTTTTGTTTCTCTTAATAGACCTTCAGTTCTGACAATGATCTACCTATAAATGTATTCTTTCTACACAAGTCCTATATGCTCTTGTCTCAAGACTCATGCTCTCTAAGCAAACGGACAGGAACACCAGACTAGTCTAATACTTCATGAAATTTTAGCTGTTGCCAATGACTCACTATTACTTTTCCAGACAAAATAAAGTCCAACATGTCCTTATTAACTAATACCTCTCTATTACTCTACCAATATATAGTTGGTCTCTAAATATGATTGAATTGTTTTTTTTCCTTTTTTGCTAGTAATCATAAAACATACAATATACTGGTATAACCTCTGAATATAAAAGGTCATCCTTCTTAAAAAAATTACTTAATATCATTCATTGTCATAATTTAAAAACTTAGTCTTATTCATTGTCATAATTATCTTAATTGAATAATTAGTAGGTCATGAATATTATTGTTATAGAAATATTCACAGCAACAATTGTAAGAGGTAATTTTGGAGAGATCATAACAATTTTAAATATCAAAATAAATGTTGACAAAATTTTTGTCAAATGATTTTTCCTATTTATAGCCATGCCTTTAATTAAAACATTGGAAGGAAACATTTTGGCGAGTGAAGAATATTTACCAAACTCATAATTTCCTACATGTTACCATAATCTCACTAATGTTACAATTAATTGTATGTGTAATTTTAGGGCATACTGTAATAATATGTAAGTGTTTAAAATTGTATTGTAACACATTTACTATATTATATTATGAATGTCTAAAGATATGGCTAGTATCATTTTTTGCTAATCATAACTCTGTTCTAAAGCAGTATGTGACACGAGGCAGTCCAAGTTAATCAAAGATGGGTCTGTGGTCTTATTTCAGAGATTATCACCGCAACCAGGACACATTACAACAGTCATTAATGTATGAACTTAACATGATAGGGAGACACGTGATTTTACATGGTCTACTATTAAATATAGACCATAATATGATACAGCCTTATAAATATCTGATGTATAAAATTTTATCCTTATTTGCAAAATTTAATGCATTTGTTAAATTAATTCACAAAATTGTTTATAAAATCTATTATGTTAGTGACATTCCTGAGTATACTGTTTATGAGTGTATAAAACATAAAATTTAATGTTGTTTGTAAATATAAATTATAAATCCTGGAATACGACAAAGCAAAGGCCAGTCTATAAAAATGGATCATCGTTAGCAATCCAAACAACTTGTTGTTCTAATCATAATCAATACTTCTGATTAGTATTTAACTAACTATATTTATCAGAGCTTTATCAGCATTCTGGTAGATTGTAAATATATGAGAACAGTGAGTGAATATATATGTGTGTGGTATAAAATCTTGTAATAAATACAGAAAATATATTTTACAAATGTCATATTAAAAGCATATTCATAAAAATATTGTCCTTCGAAAGTTTGTGTTAATAATAGATATGAACTGGTTCTGTTAGAATTATTCAGTAACATTGTTATTAGATCAACAAATGTAAGCATCATATCAGTAATATTAACACTTTACTATTATAATGAGTGTATAATGTGATAAGACAGAAAAGACAAAAATTCTACGCTATCAATTAAAATGACACAAGAATTTGTGTTACTAAATTCAGATCATCCCATGTATTATAGCTCAACTAAATCACATTATAATAATGATACAGTTTGTTTTGATGTCTAAATTATTGATTCTTAGACTTATTTATAAAAACACTGTATATGCTTGTGAGCTGACTTTTTCAATTCCAAACGGAACAAAAGACAACAAAACTGAAATATCTAAACTTAGAAAATTGCTAGCCTAACATTTGTCTTTGCTCAACATGTGATAATAACCACAATAACCACAAATCTAAGAGGGTGGGATGGGGGTGGGTGCTTGCATGGGGAATTGACATTTTCATTTAAGGACATAAATAGGGGGGTGGGTGCTTGCATAGAGATGGGCGCTTGATCGGGGAACTACGGTATTATGTAAGAGACAAACACAAACATTGAAGTATGAAGACTTGACAATATCAACCACTAAACATATTATAAACTAAAACAAGTAACTTGTTTTATAAGATCCTCATAAGTTAACTTTGTACTAAATTATAATCATAATATGAGGTGCTAATAAGTTTAAATTACAATATTAAACACTAACCTCATCTAGTGCATGTATATTGGACTTATTTTTAATTAGTATTTCTGCTATTTCAGCATTAGATGCCCTGTGTAATGCTGTTGCCCCATACTGAAAAGGAAGAAATATAAAGTTAATACTAGATAACTAACAGTATACTATACATTGTACATAAACAAGTACTATCATAACATGTGGTCAATATCAGTGGAGGTTCATGTTGTTTATTCTCTCTCTTATGACTATTATTAGTAGCTCATATCATGTCATGTCAATGTAGTACATTCAACAAACACTATATTATGAGCAACAAAACTAACATGTTTAGGTAAGATTACTGATACATGTGTAAATATATGGTGAAAGCAAGTCTGAATTAATGATGATGAAACCTCATACAATAATAAAAGGTTGTTATTAACTATATATGAGTTACAAATGTCATAATATAACATATTACTACAAGTATACTGTGTACAAGTATGTCATGTGTTCTTTTCTAAAACAATCTCTTTATGAAAGTACTGAAAGAAGATATTATTTCAAAAGTTATTGGAAAAGTAAATCAACTCGTCATGTGAACATCTAGCCACTCGAGTAGGCATCTATTACAATAAGAAACATTCTTCACAATAAAAGGACCTGCATAATCAATATGGATGCAGGAAAATGGCTGTTTATGCTTCTTTTTGATCAGTCAACAATATGAATGGTCGATCATAGAGATATTGATGAAATCATTTAGCTCCAAAGACAATCCATGTTCTTTGTCTAACCAAGAATATTTTTTTCAGTTGGAGCTAGGGTGTAAGATGTGAAACCAATCGGCTGTTCTGAACCATCATCAGAAATGTGACAGTGAATTGCCCCCAGACCATGGGAACTAACATCATTTGAGAGAACAATTCTTCTTTGGATCAATATCAACTATAAAGGCGTTGAGTAATTCTTTAGCTTAATAAAAAGATTAACCTCCTGAGATGCCTACTGTTTTGGATGACTTTTCTGTAACAGAAGACAAAGGATTGAATTTGGACGATAAACTTACAAGAAACTTGTGTAAAAATAGAGGAGTCTTATAAGGATTTCGGTTCCTTGGGGTGGGACCCTCCATAATGGCTCACCCTTTCTCTGGGGTAAGGTGGAGCCCTTTGTTATAAATCATTATATTATAATTTAAAAGTTTCTACTTGAAAAGATATTTAAATGCAAAATTTACTTTAAGCTCTTCTTCTTGTAATTTGTAAATTCCAAATATTCGTTAAACTAGAATAACGGTATAAATAGGCTAACCTGCAATATAGTATTAAAATTCCAGTAGGTGGACCAGATTGTGCGTCTTAACTACGAAAACTTGTGTAATTCGTATTAAGAACGAGTAACAGCTATCACATTGGTAACAAGGATGTCTGCAAAGCCAATATTTTGTCATCTTGACGACTTTAATACAAGGGAAGAGTAACTCTCTAGCTGTAAGGAGAAAGGGGCACTGTTTTTTCAAGCTAACAATGTAGCGGAGTACAAGAAACTCCCTGTATTTATAAGCATAGTTAGTTCATAGAGTTTGCTCTTTTTTGAAACGAGTTGGTGCTTGCTAAATTTAATGACTGGTTTAAAGTTAGCAGTGCTATAGGTCTGGTAACTGGACCAATTTTGCAGCTATTTGTCCGGCAAACCAATCACGCCTTAAAAATGCAAAACCACGCCCACTTCAGTCATGGTCACTTGTGAAGGAATGTCATTTGTTGGTGGTGAAACGTTTGCATCTTATACCGAGCTAGAAAAGAAAATAAAGACGTACGAAGTGAACAAATTTGTTCAGCTAGTACACAGAGATTCAAGAACTCTTGAAGCTGCAATAAAAAGAGTGCCAAAAAGAGTAGAAGGGGCAAACGAGGACATATGTGCTATCATAGCATCTATCTCTTGTGTTCATTTGGTGGTAAAGACTGCAAAACAAAGGGAATGGTTTGAGATCTAACAAAACATGTACAAATATGAATAAATATATTATCTATTAGTAGCAGGTTTTTCAATGCTTTGAGACGTTTCCTGAATGAGTTACTTCGCTCCAAGTCCATGTACAATCTTAAAAACACTTTTCAGAACTTTTCTAACGATTGCTTCGACCAATGGCCTTCTGTCTTGCTGATCCGTATTCCTCTAAGATTTTCTACAGCATACTAAAAAATCTCCACATTAAGTTTTTTACTTTTTGAGAAACGGCACCTTGACTATGCACCCTGAAAATTCTTTTGCGAGTTTTAAGCTTTCGTTTTCTTTGATGATGTTCTTGATACTACTGTTGTAAAGTCCACACGTTTTCTATTCGTTACTAAACGTTGGTAGCTGCTAATGCTTCGCTTGCCAAGTTATAGCAGTTCAAAAAACAGGCAGTGCAGACACACACACACACACACACTGACAGACTACAGTAACCTCGCTTCACGCCCATGCACAGCGAGGTTAATAATATAGTATGCACAAAGACATACATGTACACAGCAAAAGCTTGTGACTTTCATTTTGCAGGCATGTTGTAATAAATAATATTCACGATCATTGCAGTTGATGAATATAGTTGAAGAATATGACTTCATTAAATCTTGAAATAACAAAATTAAACACATGTTAACTTGTAATACTTGTTGGAATACTTTAAAATTTATGTTTTTAACTCAATAATAAGTAAAACGTTTTTGATATTGAATAAGGAGATTTGAAGTTAATAAACTTCAGTATACTGCCATATACAGACAACATTTCAAGGTTTTACAGTGTGTGTGAATGATTTGGACAAAGCTAAAGTAGGAATATTTCCTTGTTGGGTGTTAAGGCAGTGTTGGTATATAAACAGGAAATCTTTTGAGAAGGAATAATTTTGTAAATTTTACAAATCTGAAGTGATTTTTGTCAATTCCCAGTTATCATATAAGTGTCGCATTTGTATAGCAATTCATTCTGATGGCCGAAATAACCAATGAAATTGTGCCAGATCCTATCACAAAATTTGAAAGTAAACAAAACTATCTTTCATATCATATCAAGGACTCTGAGCTGAGTGTACTGATAAGATATCTTATTAGAAAACGAAAATATCCATGGTCAATCAGCTATCTATTAATAGTCTGTCCTTTTATTAATAGAGGAAGGATCAGGGGATTAGCACATTGGTACAACACATAAAAATGTAGCAGACTACAGAAATGTCATCTGTACTTCAATTTTAAAGGTCATTACCACAATCAGCACATATCATAACACCCTTTTGTGTTTTTGTTTCTCTTAATAGACCTTCAGTTCTGACAATGATCTACCTATAAATGTATTCTTTCTACACAAGTCCTATATGCTCTTGTCTCAAGACTCATGCTCTCTAAGCAAACGGACAGGAACACCAGACTAGTCTAATACTTCATGAAATTTTAGCTGTTGCCAATGACTCACTATTACTTTTCCAGACAAAATAAAGTCCAACATGTCCTTATTAACTAATACCTCTCTATTACTCTACCAATATATAGTTGGTCTCTAAATATGATTGAATTGTTTTTTTTCCTTTTTTGCTAGTAATCATAAAACATACAATATACTGGTATAACCTCTGAATATAAAAGGTCATCCTTCTTAAAAAAATTACTTAATATCATTCATTGTCATAATTTAAAAACTTAGTCTTATTCATTGTCATAATTATCTTAATTGAATAATTAGTAGGTCATGAATATTATTGTTATAGAAATATTCACAGCAACAATTGTAAGAGGTAATTTTGGAGAGATCATAACAATTTTAAATATCAAAATAAATGTTGACAAAATTTTTGTCAAATGATTTTTCCTATTTATAGCCATGCCTTTAATTAAAACATTGGAAGGAAACATTTTGGCGAGTGAAGAATATTTACCAAACTCATAATTTCCTACATGTTACCATAATCTCACTAATGTTACAATTAATTGTATGTGTAATTTTAGGGCATACTGTAATAATATGTAAGTGTTTAAAATTGTATTGTAACACATTTACTATATTATATTATGAATGTCTAAAGATATGGCTAGTATCATTTTTTGCTAATCATAACTCTGTTCTAAAGCAGTATGTGACACGAGGCAGTCCAAGTTAATCAAAGATGGGTCTGTGGTCTTATTTCAGAGATTATCACCGCAACCAGGACACATTACAACAGTCATTAATGTATGAACTTAACATGATAGGGAGACACGTGATTTTACATGGTCTACTATTAAATATAGACCATAATATGATACAGCCTTATAAATATCTGATGTATAAAATTTTATCCTTATTTGCAAAATTTAATGCATTTGTTAAATTAATTCACAAAATTGTTTATAAAATCTATTATGTTAGTGACATTCCTGAGTATACTGTTTATGAGTGTATAAAACATAAAATTTAATGTTGTTTGTAAATATAAATTATAAATCCTGGAATACGACAAAGCAAAGGCCAGTCTATAAAAATGGATCATCGTTAGCAATCCAAACAACTTGTTGTTCTAATCATAATCAATACTTCTGATTAGTATTTAACTAACTATATTTATCAGAGCTTTATCAGCATTCTGGTAGATTGTAAATATATGAGAACAGTGAGTGAATATATATGTGTGTGGTATAAAATCTTGTAATAAATACAGAAAATATATTTTACAAATGTCATATTAAAAGCATATTCATAAAAATATTGTCCTTCGAAAGTTTGTGTTAATAATAGATATGAACTGGTTCTGTTAGAATTATTCAGTAACATTGTTATTAGATCAACAAATGTAAGCATCATATCAGTAATATTAACACTTTACTATTATAATGAGTGTATAATGTGATAAGACAGAAAAGACAAAAATTCTACGCTATCAATTAAAATGACACAAGAATTTGTGTTACTAAATTCAGATCATCCCATGTATTATAGCTCAACTAAATCACATTATAATAATGATACAGTTTGTTTTGATGTCTAAATTATTGATTCTTAGACTTATTTATAAAAACACTGTATATGAAAAATAGGCTTTAATGTTGAGATATATACTTAAATATTGAGAGCTAGTAACTTACAATGTCTGGATAATGATAGTTTACATCAGCACCTTGTTCAATAGTAGATTTGACTACTTCAATGTTTCCATTAAAAGCTGCACAATACAGTTGATCATTCTATTATAAAGACATGTATCATGTAGTGTAGTATAGTGAGTATACAGATCAGCCCTTATAACTAAAAGACCAACTTTTAGAAAGATATTCTGTCTATACAATAATACTGATATGTGAGTTTAGTTAGTATCACAGTGATATATAGGGATAATGACATAGAAATAAAAAAAGGTTATAGAATTACTATTTTTTTCTGAGACATTGTGAAAAGTATAACTAATATCTTAGAACCTGAGCTCACTTAAAAGAGGAATCACTACTAACTAAATTGCTAACCTAATTATAATAAGATTAGATTAATCTGTCTGTCTACTAACAACACAACAAAATTGTATAACGTTTGGTGGTATCTTTCTAAACAACTGAAAAATAACTTTATGAATCTGCTGATGACATTTCATCAAATCCTATGATGGCTACAATGTTTCTGGATTCAATTTGCTCTCAAAATTTGCCTCACTATATATACTTATTAGCAGTGTTTAGTGAACCCACATTCGGTTCACTAAGATGTTGGTTATTGAACCAACAGTCACGTGAGAAACATGAATATAATTAAAACCACGTGGTATCTTGATGGGTGAGGATGGGCCTGGTAAGAGGACAACAGTAGACTTTGGTGATAGCGCCACCGCGACAGAAGCTAGTGGGATACTTGAAGTTGGAACCAAGTTTAAAAGCTGGACTCAGACAATAAAGGTTATTAATACTTTTCAAAGAAAGATCTACTGTCAGTTTTACGTACGAGATTCTAGAACTCTAATTCAAGCTCAAAAATTCTCTCCAAAGCTAGTAAACAAAGTATCTAATGACATCAACCACATTTTTGTTATGCTTGCTTGCATTCATGGTGGACGGGTCTTTAAGTCTAGACCAAAGGATGGAAGCAGACCACTGCAAATGTGAGCCATTATTATGCTCTGTGAACTGCACCAACCTAAACATTTGGCCTAAGCCTAACCTCCCTAGCGTAATTGACACTATACCAGTTCACTGACCACTTTTGTTCTGACATGTTATCAGATACTTATCCATTATAATAGGACATTAAGGAAGAATGTAAAGCAATTATCAAATTAAACTTACAGAGGAAAAGTAAGCACTAGAAGTGAAAGAAATGATGCTTGACCACAGTCATGATGTGAATCCTAAAGTTTTTATGAACCTTCCTCAACAAAGCAAAGTCGATGAAAATGTAAGTATCATTGCTCTTAGAATACATACATATATATATATATATTATACTAATTTTTAAACTATTTAATTGCATTGCTTGTATTTTAGACAATAACTGAAAATGAGAAGGCACTACAGTGGAAATCTAACAAGAAAATAATTCAAAATCATGTTTATTTCTACCACAGGTAATCAGGAAATTGTTACATGGACTATATGATGTGCTGTCTTCATCGTGTTATTGTCTCAGAAGCTAATTTCAATGTACTTTTGCATTTAGGTAAACTTGTCACTTTGCGTGACTTCACAAACATTGTAACTAATCTATGGTTGAAGACAGAATCTCATGGGAAAGACCTGCAAGCTGTCATATCAAAACCTGGCACTGACAAGGAGCACAACATCTTAGGCATTTTTTATCAGGATAAACAATTTCATTTCAGGCATTCCCAGAGATGTTATTCAACACACAAGTTGAATTCATTAAGGATGTCACTTTATGTATTTCTAATCTGTGATGAAAATGGACAAAGTGAAATTATTGCGGCGTGCTTGGTAGTATCAGAAGAAAGGGCCATCATTAATGAAATGATTGGTACATTTCAGAAGTATAATGTAGCATGGACTAAGACAAAAGTGATCATGACTGACAAAGATATAACTGAGAGGGATGCCCTGACAGAAGCATTTCCTGATGCAACTTTACAACTCTGTCCATTTTATGTGTTAAGATCTTTTGGAAGAGAGTTGACAATTGATGCTATGTCAATTAGGTCAGCAGATAGAAGTCTGATATAGTCACCTTGTCCGAAAGCTGTGTCATCAGTACTGATGAAACTACCACGTTAGATGAGCAAAGGCATGTTCAAGAAGAGATCGTAATTGATAGTAGTGGGATTGAGTTAAGCAAGGTGAATACAATGAGTGATGAAGAGGCAAGCCTAATGGATCTACATGCAATAAAGAAAATGTGGTAGGCCTAAATGATTGGACAAAACTGTAGTGGGCTTGCCTAGGAAAAAAAAACGAATGACTGGTCCAGTTGCTTTTGAAAACCTTATCCTAGAAGCTGAGGAAATGATTATACTGTCATGGTTCATAGGAGAGACTGAAGTTCTTGATGTTTTAAGAGGGTAGAAGATAACTGAAGATATGTTTGAGGTCATACCAGAGAATATGAACAATGTCTGTATTAGTGAATGTGTGTACTTGTCTAGCATCAAAAGATTTTTTAATGATAATGCCTGGAAGATTGTATTCAACATTGTTACTATGAAGAATGACAAATGCAATTACTTCTGTCCTGTTTGCAAACTACAGATTGATGATTGAAGGGATAACAACATCAACTGTAACTCCTGTTTAATGTGGTTACATCTCAAATGCACTGGACCAAAGAAAATGCCAGAGAATAGATACTAGTTTTGTAATACTTGCAAATAAGCCATTTTACAATAATTAAAATTCTTGTGGTCAATTTTAATTATTTCATGCTCTCACTCGCCCGTCGGTTCAATAATCAATATTTAAATGAACCGAATGTCTGTTCACTAAACACTGCCATTCTTATTTCAACAATGTCAGTGGAATGAAACTTTTCATAGATAGGAATAATAAAAAGTCATCTGAGAAATTTCGTTTTATAACCAGATGAAATAACTTAGTAATATAGATGCATTTCTGCTTAATCCATTCTACAGGAATAAATGATAGGGTGTTCATATTAAATTAGATGATCATTGACAAATTCCTTTATTTAAGTAAATGAGCTCAGAATCAGCAATGAGCTGATTCTGGTTCATTAATCCAGGAAAAGTTAATTATTGTAAATTTGTCTTTGCAATTCATTAGGTTTTTTTGTATTATATGGTATAGTTAGTGGTCTCTAAATGGTATGTATTCAGATGAATGAAAACGTATTGAAAAAATTGTTATGTGTTAGAACTAAATATTTTTACTACCAGAGGTAACACCTACAACCAAGTTAACAGTATCATTGAAATGGAGTCCTATTCCAATTCACCACATTGTTGATGAATATTGAAATATTCTTTTATCCCTGAAAATGATATAAGCATAATTGCAATTTTTAAAGCTTAAAACCCTACCTTATTGTACATTTTTTAACTTTCTTTCAGACTTATCAGATACCAAGCAATTCTTAGAAGAGATAATGACTGTGATGCTACAAAGCTGAATGTCGACAATGAATATGTATTGTTGAATAACAAAGTTTTTAAAAATACAATAACTCACCTGTTCCACATATTTCTTGTTCCATGATATTTTCTAAGGTATAACAAATATAATTTTTACCTTAATGTTGAAGCTAACTCATTTATTACCAAATACAATGCCATATACCACTTTTTGATGAAGTGAAAAGAGCAATTCTACAAAAGCCTTTGTCTGAAATAAAGGTTATAATAACATGAACAAAATGATATGCATTAGTTTAGAAGTATACTTAACTATATTAATGTTGCACAAAGTTGTTTCATTTTTCATCCACGACATAACAATTCATGATCTTCAATTGACATTGGACATAATGTAAAATCTGACTTAAAATAGAAATTAGGTTTTGGCAGCAAGCTGTGAATTAATTTCAGGAGATCATATAACACAATTGTAAATAAATGATACCTACATAAGGTTGTAACCATGACATCACTTTACAATAGTTGACATACTACTGTAGAAGTCCTAACATACCTTCTGTCAAAGAATTTCAAAATTTTCATAAAAAAGATGTAAGATAAGACGTTTTATCTCCAATTTCTGCGTCATCAAAATCTTGCTCTACATCAACCTGGAATACACTGTCAGTGTCAACTGAATCCATTTCATATACGAAGGTGTTGTTTGAGTCGCTGTAATAATCAAGTTTATCATTATTCTCATCAATTCACTGGCAGCTGTAAGATCGATCTCTGCATCACATTCACTTGCATACTGACTTCATGTTGCTAAAAACTATGATGAATCACTCAATAGTAGGTCTATTTCAGATTCACCTGAATCGAACGAATCTTCCGTCACCGCAATACATACGTAATTAATAAACTTTGCACTTGAAAGCACGTGGCGTGTATATATTATATATATATAATATTATATGTATTTGTGGAAAATGCCGTGTGTCATTGGAGAAGGAAGAAGAGGTAGACATGTTGCAATCATCAACAAAGATACGAAAAGGATTGCCTGTAAGTTTTGTGTTTGTTCGAGACTAAGGTTATAATTGTTTGCACTCTGTAAGTATTGATATTATCAAGTATTGTACTGATACAGTGAGTTGTAAGGTGAAATCAAATTCACTCTGTGGTTGACTTCCAGCACCTCAGTAGTGGAGTATAAAGCTTTGTAAACATTGTTTATGTTTCTGTCATTTACATGAATACCAGAATTTATTTCATTCATTTTTAGGACACTACAACTGTGCATTCCCTTCTATGAGGAGGAGCTGTTATAAATGGATGAGGTGTCCTTTAATAATTTAAAGAAGTTGATGTTGGAATGAAAGTGCCTCCTTCTTGTTATACTTCTGATGATGTATCTGATCAGGTCAGAATTATTGAAGAAAAGACAAATGGTTTTCTGAATATATAATTATATACATAAATCCATATGTAAAGTGACTTTCCACTTCAAAGCACTGCAAGATCTGTTAATTACTTTTATTAATAACTGTTGTATAAACTGATATTAGACCAATGAAGCATATATGTTTTGTTAGTGAAACTATTTTATTTAAATAGTGATTATAGCCATAAACACAAATAAATGTGTGCAACATGTTATACATAGATGTATTATATATGGTTGAGAAAAGAAATAATGCCAAGAGCCTTTGAAAACAAATTATTCTTAAGAAAGAACAATGTTCTGTGTTAAAAAGGTTTAGAATGTTCTAAATACTACACAATTGTACTATGTTTTATCAAGTTTATGAAAATCCTACAGCTTCTTTTAACAAGGACATGCTAAAATATTTAAATTGAATCAGTGGTCATTCTTCAGTCCTTGTTAACTGATCCAGTTGATCACATTTTGGAAGTGAAGTAGAAGCATTAGATTATGCTGCTGCAAATATGAAGCAAACAATTACTTTACCACTTTCTAGATCACAATCATTTTTCAATTCTTATTGTTCCCAGTATCAATCACAATAATTGTTTCCAATGAGAACCTTATCTCAAAAGTCATTTTCTATCCACCACATATTTGTATCAATTTTGAAATTTATTTCAGTCACCAGAATTGGTAAGTTTAATTGTAAGCCAACCATTTTATATAATTATCAAATTAGGATAAATCAGATGGATCTTCTTCTGTGTCATATCAATCTATGGTTAGTAATTTATTATTTTGTTCATATTTGTTCTCGTTTCTGTAGGTATAGTGGTCAACTATACTGAGCTATGTAAGCTGTTGTTTTCTAATATAACCTTTTTATTGATTATAATTGTGCTTCTTTAATTATACAGAGTTTGGATTGTTCCAATGCAAAAACAGCTGCAAAGAATGATAGAGCAGTTTGTACAACTTTATAGACAAAATGGCAATTACAAAGATAACAACACTTCCCTGCTTGCAAGTACCAAATTAGACACAGACACTAAAATGAAAATCAAGCATCATTTAACATAACATACTGAAGTAGGGTATGGATGTCATCACTATCACAATCCATTCACGGTTATCCATTTTTTAGGTTCTACTATCATGTAATGCACTGTTAGTTTACGTTTGGTCCACTTAATGTAATATATATCAAGTGAGACAATATTGATGACACTCTACTTCAATCTTTAGTACAAACAAGTAAGTACAAGTTAATTGATGACATTAAAATGATTGTCATGTTATCATTCCTGTGTTGTATCATATGATTTTCACTGGACTGTCATATGATATCATATGCCATGTGATAATGTTATATATAATATTCAAAGTCCAGTATTATCTACTTGTTGTTTATGACATTATATATTATACACATGTCATATCTGAGATATATTCTCTATTGACTGTCACATGATAATCACTTGATGTCATGTGACAAGTAATGGATAATGACATTTTACAATGGAATATTTCTTATGAAGTACAAGTAATAATAATTATTTATCATTGTCAATGAAACCACAGCTTTTCCACCAAATATGTAAAGTGTGTATGAGTATCCTAAGATTGCTTTTGACCACATATTACATATTATATTATAATAATATGTCCATTTCACATTCATTTAATGACGTGAGACTTTAGTAATGTAACAGAAACCTGCAGAAATTCAAATCTCTACATAGTATTGGGTACAATTGATTGATAACTATAACCTCATAGCTTCTATTGACTCTCCAGACATAATAAATATATTTCCTTACAGTTAGAGTAGTATTGTCAAAATAGTCTTTGGATTTTTACAACTCTAAATATCTATAATTAGAACAACACATATACTTATAGTGACCAGGGGTTCGTACAGGATTTGAACTTTGGGAGGAAAAATTCGGTCAATGCTCCTCCTATGTCTCATGCTGTATTGTACTATATATGCATGTTTTATTAAAACTAATAAAAACATGTCTACATAGTCACCTAGTGATTCAAATCTTGAACATTTAATGAAGGTTGCAATAGAAGGACCTTCATTAAAAGATGTTGACTTTAAAGGGATATTGAACTTTGACTTAAATAATTATAATTAATAAATATATATAGAAATTCTTGGGGGAAAAGCATCCTTGGGGGGATATCCCAGGGCTTCCCTCTCTGTATGAACCCCTGGTGACAATGTATAGTATTATCTTAAATATATACAGTGAATGCAAACCTATAATATATACAATTTAACATCAGTATACTGTATAGCAGGAAATTTCACATGGTGCAAATCTTTATATATTTCAAAAGCTTATTAGGAAGTGTACAAATTAAAAGCTGCAATTTTTATCTTGTGACAATGCTAGTTGTAATCATTTACAATAGTGCTCTGTCAATACTTTAATTTTTAACGCTTTACATATCTAACGAAAAGTTGCAGTATCAAAATTACCACTATCAGATTCTATATTACTAAAACATGCTTGAATACTTGTCTTTTCTGTTCACATTTATTTTAATTACCAAAATATTTTTTGGTTGTGAAATATTTTTGTTTCACCCTAGATAAACAAAATATTTCCGAATAAAAATTTCTATTTATTGAAGTTTTTTATGTAACAAAAAATTGGAATGACGAATATTTAGAATAACTTGTACATAAATACCACATGTTTGTCTGTTGAAGACATTGAGATATCACAGTTGAGTATTTGAAATTATTTCAAGAACTATGACGACCATCCCTGATAGCCTTATAGACATGGTATCCCCTTATGCAACAGGGCACTTCACTTCTTTCTCCATTACTTGAACCATTACAACATGTGGTGTCACCTTTATGTAAAAACTTCTCTTTAGCAAAATTTTCATTTACTTAGAGTAGGAGATAAATTTACTAACATGAAATTTTTTAAACAAATATTTTGATAATGAAATAAAAGCTAATTATGGTATATTATACTGCAAGAAATAGACATGATGCACCACTTGTTGATGAATTTAACATCATATTTATAATTCTATGTAAAATGTTAAGATGTCAGTGATATGTATAATAAAAATGGTGTTGTACAATATTGGGAGGTGGAACTAAAATATATTCATGTGTTATTGTAACTCAATATTTCATTATCTACTGATATTCATATATTGTGTACAATTTGTGGGTGGAACTGAGATAGTATTCATAGACTATTGGAACTAACACTTACATGTATACTGTAGTATAGTAGGAATTAATTAAAAGAAAAATCTTATTTGGTTATTTGGAAAGATTTTATTAACTTTAAGAAATTATATTTCAAATGCTATTAATAAATATTGTTAGACTCACTTTATCTTAACTACTAAACAGTTTAGATGTAATTAAATGACCCAATCTATCATCTAACAGAAGTTTGTACTGTCTATAATAGAATGTCCAAATGATTTGCTGAAGCATGCCAGCTAGGTAAAGAGTGTAATCTTATAATCGTTTGTGTTATTCTATCCACGACTTTGTATTCTCTTTCTCTCTCTCTCTCACACACTCTCTCTCACACACACTCTCTCTCTCTCTCTCTCTCTCTCTCTCTCTCTCTCTCTCTCTCTCTCTCTCTTTATCGCTCACATTCATGCTTAGAGTCATCCTGAACAGATGACATCTATTAGCAGCTGTACTGACAGTATTATAACTTGAGGGTGTGGTTTACAAGAACGACGTTGTCTATTTTTCGTATAAGGTAAAGTCTGATCATTGTTTTAGTATTATTAATATTATGTGTAGAGGTAATGATTTCATTCTGGTAAAACGTGTGTTATAATTCTTTGGGTCATGAGATTTCTTGTGTTATTCTGTCCATGACGTTGTATTTTCCCTCTCTCTCTCTCTCTCTCTATCATAGTTTGAGTCATGTTAAACATAGGACATTAATTACGAGCTGGACTGACAGTATTATAACTTGTGGGTGTGGTTTACATGGACAAAATTGTTTATTTTCCATATAAGGTAAAGTCTGATCTTTGTTTTAATAGTATAATTATTATATGTAACAGTGTCATTCTTGTAAATTGTTGAGATTTCTTTTATGTTATTCTATCCATCACTTTGTATTCTCTCTCTCTCTTTCTCACACACACACACACTCATGCTTAGAGTCATCCTAAACAGATGACATCTATTACCAACTGTACTGACAGTATTATAACTTGTGGTTGTGATTTACAAAGACAACATTGTCTATTTTCCGTATAAGGTAAAGTCTGATTGTTGTTTTAGTAGTATTATTATTATATGTTTAGTTAATGATTCCATTCTGGTAAACTGTGTGTTATAAT